>CM038797.1:32509945-32617300 GCA_021764765.1 Vicia sativa | reverse complement strand
ACCAAGGAAGCACGTCTACGGGTCGTGATGAGAAGTTCAATGAATATGCCTTAAATGGAGGATCTAGCAGCAGAGTTCAACCACCTTGTCCAATAGGGAGTGGTTGACATGTTTATGGAACACCGATCGCCCATTCTTCAATCATCGATTGAAACTCTTCACCGGATTCACCGAGCTGATATTGACAGAGAAGTGTATCAAGATGGTATCAAGAGCGTAAAGATTCGTAGTAGTCGCCATCAAAAGTTGCGAAGAGATATTTGGTGGTAAGAAAGAAGCCAATGCCGCGTATGGTCGAAAAGCCGAGCCAAGACCGACCGTGCTCAACTGTCAGTTGTGATCGCTAATCCTACATCGCGACAACCTTAGCGAGACAACGCGCGAACTTAATGCACCACGAAGATAGCCACTAAGATCAATATGCCATTGTCGCAAGCCCCGCAACACATGTTGAAAGCGTAGCCGACACCTCGAGGGATCCTCCTCAACATCAACACTACCTCCGAGATACAATCCTAATGCTAAGTATGCTTACCACTCAACACCCCTGTGACATAACATCGATGATTGTTGGGCTCAAGAACAAGATTCAAGATATGATCAAGCAAGGCATTGAGTTTGATCCTCCGCTGAGACTCCAAATGATCAACGCGCCTATGCCCAACCATGACAAAAGTTCCAATGCTATTGACAAGAATGCTTATGTTTTCAACATAGATGACCGACTATTCCTCCGATGGTCATAAGAAAAAATTTTTGCAAGCCGTCAATCCAGATGCCCGAGAACTGCCGTTGTGCCCATCCGACCACCAGTTTTCTTGAGGAGACGATTCGGCATGATGGATAACCGCTGGCGTTTTTCCAAGCCATCACCGTGGAGAACTGCGGTGAAGACTGTCTAAGAATCAAGATCAAGATGTGAGCTAAGTGCACCAAGTATGGGATACCCTGGGGCAACCAAGTGGAAAGTTTGATTACATGGTGAAGTACACTGCTCCCGAGAGCTACAAGATTCCTATTGAAGATGTTAAGGCTAATTGATGGGGAGATAAGACTATGATGTTACACAATAAGGATTTCCTTCATTGATCCCGTGCCTCAGAGTGGCACCTCTCATCATTACTTCTCGCCCACCGGCCCATACCGACAAAGCTATACCTTGGAACTATGGAGTCAAGTTTACTATCATGGCGCCAAGCAAGACCTCCGACCATTGAAGATCTCTCGCTGAAGCTACCATTCCCGACATTGACAACATCACCTGATCAAGAAAGGTGACCAATCGAAGGTGTTCTTCCAAATCTCTCCTCCAAAGACATCGCGACTCAACAGATTCCAAATGTATTGAACCGCCTCAAGCTAGAGGAAAGAACCAAAGACTCATCCTCATCCGTATACCAAAGGAAGTGTTAAAGACACCTCCAAACAAGAAATGGAGGAAATTATGAAGATTATCAAGAAAGTGACTACAATGTTGTGGAATAGTCGGGACAGACCGCCCAAGATCTCCATGCTTGCTCGCTTGTGCTCGAGGCTCATGCTAAAGCCTTGGTGAAGTTTCAAGAATGCTCACGTACTCACAAGACACTACTATCGATCACTAAGTTTGTATTCTAGCCCTGGCTGCCAACAATGGACTAGGTTTCTCGATGCCGACCTCACCGAAAGAACACAACAAAGCCTTGCACGTGTCTCTGAATGCAAGGGCTACATTGTCTCATGTTTTGGTGGATACCGTTCTGGCCTCGAATATCCCATCAAGACTACTTTTGATCAACTTGATGTTGAAGGATCGTTCTCAAGCCCAATGACATAATTGTGAGAGCTTTGATGGCTCTAAGGACAAGATTGGAGAGCCTTATTCCCAAAGTCGGGCCCACTTTCGAATCCACTTTTGTCATGGACATCCGCCCACCTTTATTCTTGCTACTTGGACGCCTCTTGATACACGGGTGCGTCATACTCTACCCTGCATCAAAAGCTGAAGTACCCAGTGAAAGGGAAGGTTGTTACAGTATGTGGTGAAGAGGAATACATGGTCAGTCATCTATAGTCGTTCCGATATCTTGAGATGGAAGGTGAATTCTATGAGACTCCCTGTCATGCTTTCGAAACGGTTCTAAGGGGCATGCCTGTTGACTCTCCTATCACTCCCCGGTTACACGTGTTCAGCCTAGGATGGCTCACCATGATGCCTGTCAGAGTTCAAGAAGGAGGTAATGCTATTTGGGGTCAGCTCCCTGATCTTCCTTTCAAATCTGACAAGACTAGTTTAGGCTTCACCATCAAAGGTCAGAAGATGATACGCCGCGAATGTGCAGAAACTTCCTTCCGCATCAAAGAAAGATGGAGTTCATGCTATGAAGATCTACTACAACGACGACATCAAGAAGTGGATCTTCCCAACTCCCGACAATGGACTCAAAGAATTGAAGACCAAGACGCCATACCAATCTCCTTTAGACAGAGTAATTGCTTTTGTTTTCTGCTTTGCTTTTCGCTTTCTATGTTTTGAACAATAAACCTTAAAGCCTAGTGTTTCGCCCGGGCATCATGGCTCGCTTTGTGAGGGTTATTATCTCGTCATTTGCATATTTTCATTCAATAAAATTGCCGGACTTTTGCTTTATCACCCTTAAAAGCTATGTGTTTCTTACACACCCACGTGATACATTGCGTAATCACTCAATCTCGTTGATAACAATATGTTATTGCTAAATATGACTTCGATAATCCGATCTACCAAGCCAAGACGAAGGTGAGGAAGATTGTGAAGTGCTGTGAGAACTTGTCGATCAAGCAGAAGAAGAACGAGTTATACAAACCACATGAAGAGCCAATGAGGTTGTGAATTGGGTAGTGATAAAGACAGAAAGAGATCAAGATAGAGCAGGTCTTGAGAACAAAGGTCAAAGAAAGATTGGTTCAGATATGCTTGAGACTATATCGAGGTTTTTGCTTGGTCATACAAAGACATGCCAGTCTAGACATCGACATCAGGGTACACCCCACAACAAAAGAGGGATTTCCAAAGAAAGAAGGTCTGCCTCGCGCCCCGAGATGTCGAGAAAATCAAAGCCGGGTTATGAAGCATTTCAATGCCTTTTCCTATCGCACTTCTTATCCACAAAGGTTGCAAACGTGGTACCCGTGATACGGTGAACCCACTTTGTAGGATTTTTGTATCCAAATGTGATAGCAAGAGTCGCCACCCCCAATGTAAAAGACCTTCGTTAGATTCTGAGTTCGGAGAATGGTTATGAAAAGGGAAGGTATTAGAACTCTTTCCATCCGCAGCTTATTCTACTGCTCTTAGTTGCTCTAGATTACTTTTTTTAAAATTGCTTTCAGGTGTTTGACAAAATGTTTTGAAAGAGGCATTTCGCTTTGACTTTGTAATGACTCATGTAGGAGTGTATACAAAGTGTTCGGAAATGTTTTGTTTTTGGAAAGAGATTGAACTTTGAAAAGAGTGTGGTGTGAAAAGCATTTCAGAGCGAGCAACTAAAAGACTTATTTACCCACCTTAATTGGTCGTTGTACTTCTACGCCTTTAGAATAGCGCCGTCATTCATTAGTTAGTAGGTAGCTCCATCGCTGGATGTGGACATCAAGGGACATCGGATCGTCATAGAAGGCAACTTGTAGGAAGTATCCTAGCATTCAAGGACTATCATCATTTTCAGAGGCTTACAATCGAGGGTCAAGATCATGTATTCGGAGGCTACATCGCGGGTCTTATGATCTTTGTATCAAGGACTATGATGATTTGTTTGAAGGCAACGGTGCTAGAATACCTCACGCTCGAGGGATGACCATTTTGAATTCGCAGGCAACGAGAGAGAATTACCTTAAGGTGAAAGAAGTGTGTTGATTTATATTTTATCTTGAAGTTAGTGGGCTATGTTCAATTTAGTCTTGCCATACACGCCTAATTACTAGCAATTTATAGGGCGGAAAGTAAAATGCGGAATGTAAAGTGCGGAAAGGTAAATGTCCTACGCTATTACAAGGCTTTGGGGCAGATACATAATTTAAAATGCGGAAAATAAAAATCCTAAGTTAGACTATTACATCCCGTATACAATTACATTATTGAAAAAAAAATAAAATGAAAACGGAAGGAACGTCTGAATCGGATCAACCTGCAAAGGAATGAGAAATCGGAAAATACGATATGAATCGAACAAGAGAAAAAATGTTAGAAAAATGCAAATTTTTATATGAGAAAATTATTACATGCTGGAAATAATGTAAACATGCTAAAATAATTTTTTGGGATTTTTTAGATGCAATTTAACAATTAAAAATGAATTTACAATGATTTAAATGCAAAATTATAAATAAAAATAAATATGCATGCAAAAATATGTTTTTTAATTTATTAAATTAAATAAAGATTTTCTGAAAATAAATGCAAAAGGAAAATAATTTTTGATAATTTTTTAATGCAGAAATAAAATATGAAAATAAATTAAAATAGCATGCAAATATTGAAAATAAAAAGAAATATGAAAAATAGAAAAAAGTGAAGTTTGTAAAAGAGAAAACAAAAAACCGGTCTCAGGATGGCTCGAACTCATGACCACAGGGAGTATCTTCTACATGCCACGCCTTAACCACTGGACCAAGTGACACTTGGTGTTGGAAAGATTGAAATTAATTGAATAAGAGCGTTTACGTGTCATGGATGTTTGAATTCAAACCGAGTCAGCGCGCGGGCCCCATGACTTATGAATGGACGAATCAAAACGCATCGCTGCGCACCATTCTCGCCGTCCTCGCCGAGTCCGAGTTAGGGCCCCACCATCTTCCCGGATGCCCGATCTGCTAACCTGCAAAATAATGGAAATCGAAGGCTGGGATTAAGGCTACCCCCCCTAAATCGGGGTCTGCGAACCTAATGGTAGTGTTAGTTTCAGCTAAAAACGCATGCACGAGCCAGTTCGAAACTCAACAGTTCTCTAACCCTAACAATGGCATTAGATGATTCCGACGTTCAAACTCATGAACGATTGCCGATCCATCCTATAGAGTCTTATAAACACAATGAAAACGTTAGAATCAGTGAATACACGCAGGATAGTAAAGTGCAAAAATCAAAAAAATTTGAATATGTATGATCATGTATGCATCGATTTAGCTTGCTTTGATCCATAACAATGATGTATTCTTACTCATACTTACCCCCTAAGCACGTTTGGATGGCTGGAAGAGGCTGAGAAAGGCTGGAGAATAAAATTCGAATTTTCAAGTTTCTTGGAAAATTTTGGCAAAATAAGGGTTTGTTCTTTGGCTAGGGTTTCGTCCTCTGGCTTGTATGCAATGTTAGGTATTTATAAGCAATGGGATGGCAAAAGCAAGCAAAAAGATTGAATAATCAATGTGCAAATATTTTCTTTAAAACAAATCAAATATTTGCAAAAATTTATTTTTCTTTCCATATGCATGAATCACGAATTTGGCAAAAGTCTTGGGCTTTCTTGGACATTAAGGAAGATATAAATCCAACTCATTTGAAAATAATTAATTATATTTTATATAATTTATTTTTGAATTAAATGTTATAAAATTCAAATATAAATCATAAAAATAGAAAATTACCAAGGCCAAGCATTTATGGGTCAAGAATCATGTCATGAACAAGTTTGGATCAAAAGTTTATAGGCCCATTTGGAAAATTTTGCAATTTGACCAAAATGTCCTTTGTGCAATCGTCCAAAATCGCCCAACTTCGAATAGTGTATCTTGCTCAACTTTCCACATTTTTGAGTCTTGGACTTTTGAAAGCTCTAAGAGACCTCTAACCAACCTTTTTGGTCTCATCTCAATTGGAGTTACTATGCTCAATATATCTTCAAAACAAAAAGTTGACTTTTTGTTGACTTTGAAAATGACCTGTAATGTTTTGAGCCATACCTCTCAAATGAAGCATTTTTGACATTCTTGTGAGACATGAAGTTGTAGAGAATTGAATTTTCAAAATGAGCTTTGTGGAAAGTTTTCGAGAAAGTAGAGAAAGTTATGATCACCAAAGTTCATTGACTTTTCACCTAGAAACCCTAATTTAGAAAGTTCGACTTTGAGCAAATCTTGAGTTTTCTTGATGAATCATGATCAACCCTTGATCAAATGATGAATGTAACTTCAAAATGAGGATGTTGACCAAAATTATGAAGTTTGACCGTATGTTGACCACGCTTGACTTTTGTCCAATATAATCGATTTTCAACCTCCCGAGCAATTGTCTCGAGGAAACTTGACTCATGAGGCTGAAACTTGACATGGAGAATCTTTGAAGCATATGAGGAGGCATGAAGACCATTGGAGATGTTGAAGTCCATCTTAGCTCGAGAGATACCAAACCCTAGTTTGGGTCGATTGTCAAGGAGAGAGTTTGTCGATCAACTCTCGAGGAATCCTTGAGTATAGATGTATGAAATATATTGAAAGAGGAGGGCAAATTTTGGGGTATGACAACCTGCACTTAAGAAGGATGGTAAAGTACGAATGTGTGGATTATGAGATTTGAACAAAGCAAGTCCGAAGACGATTTTCCACTTCCTCATATTGATGTTCTAGTTGAAAACACCGCCAACATAAGGTTTTCCTTCATGGATGGTTTCTCCGATTACAATCGATTAAATGGCTCTCAAGACATGGAGAAGACTACTTTTGTTACACACTTGCACAAGGTCAGGTGCCATTCGGATCAAGAACGGGCACCACTTATCAACGCTATGGTGGAATTATTTCATGACATGATTCATCACGAGATGTAGGTCACGCCGATTTACATGATAGCTCGATCACGCATGTAAGAAGAACATCTTGATCATTTGCGAAACTATTTGATAGATGAAGAAGCATGATCGAGACTTAATCCCAACAAGTGCACCTTGGAGTCGATCCAGAAGCTCTAGGGTTTGTTGTCGTGGTAAAGGTATTGAAGTTGACCCCGCCAAGGTTAAAGCTATTCAAGAGATGCCAGCTCCCCGCACCGAGAAGGAAGTCAGAGGTTTCTTGGGACGATTGAATTACATTGCCAGATTCATTGCACATTTAACTGCTACTTGTGAGCCAATCTTAAAGTTACTGAAGAAAGATCAAGTGGTGGAATGAAACGACGATTTCCAGATCGCGTTTGACAAAATCAAGGAGTACCTACAGAATCCTCCCATTCTGATGCCGCCCGTCGAAGGAAGACCTCTTATCATGTACTTAACAGTGTTAGAGAACTCAATGGGGTGTGTGTTGGGTCAACATGACAGTCCGGTCTAAAGAGTATGCAATATACTACCTTAGCAAAAGTTTACCGATCGGAAACAAGATACCACAACCGAGAAAACTTGCGCGCTGGCTGCTCACGACTAAGATGAGTAATGTTGACTCACACTACCCTGTTGTTCTCAAAGATAGATCCGATTAAATACATATTTGAGAAACCAGCTCTCTCCGGAAGAATAGCAAGATGACAAATGATCTTGACCGAATATGACATCCAGTATTACTTCTCAGAAAGCGATCAAAGGAAGTGTGATAGTCGATCATTTGGCTCATCGTCGTAGATGACCATAGTTTGAGTTTCCGCATTTAAGATGTTTTGTTAGTTACTTATTGTGAAGAACCAGGACCAGACAAAGGACCTGAACAAGGATCCCGATGGACCATGGTCTTTGATGGAGCCTCAAACGCACTTGGCAATGGAATTGGCGCCATCATTACATCCCCTGCAGGCGGACATACGCCATTCACCGCCAGATTATGCTTCAGTTGCACTAATAACATGGTCGAATACGAAGCGTGTATCATGGGTATCAAAGCTGCTATTGACTTAAGAATCAAGTTCTTGCAAGTGTATGGAGACTCTGCTTTAGTGATCAATTAGGCGAGTGGGATACGAAGCATCCGAACCGCGTTCCATATCGAGAGCATGTTCTAAGTTTGATCCCCTACTTCGAAGAGATTACTTTCAATCATATTCCACGAGAAGAGAATCAGTTGGCAGACGCATTAGCTACTATGTCATCTATGTTCAAGGTCAGATGGGACAACGAGGCTCCCCAAATCATCATCGAGAAGTTTGACGAACCAACATATTGTTATGAGCTTGATACAGAAGAGAAACCTTGGTACTACGATGTGAAGAGGTATCTTGAGACTCAGGAATATCCCGCAGGGGCATCTGTCAACGATAAGAAGTTCTTAAGAAGATTTGCATCCAAATTCTTCCTCAGCAACGACATCCTATACAAGCGCAATCACGACTTGTGCTATCTACTGTGGACCGTAAAATGGAACGTATCATGGAAGAGTTACACGAAGGCGCATTCGGTACCCATTCCAGTGGACATACCATGGCTAAGAAAATTCTGAGAACGGGTTACTATTGGTCCACCATGGAAGCTGATTGTCACCGTTATACTCGATCATGTCACAAGTGCCAGATATATGCCGACAAAGTGCACGTACCTCCAGTACCATTGAATGTTCTTACCGCTCCTTGGTCGTTCGTAATATGGGGAATTGACATGATTGGAGAAATCAAGCCCATAGCTTCCAACGAGCATCGTTTCATCCTTGTGGCAATTGATTATTTCACCAAGTGGGTAGAGGCAGCTTCGTTCGCATCTGTTACCAAGAATGTTGTGGCTCGATTCATCAAGCATAATCTTATCTGCCGGTATGGCGCTCCTGAAAAGATTATCACAGATAACGGTTCTAATCTCAACAACAAGATGATCACCGAACTCTGCACGTAGTTCAAGATCAAGCATCACAACTCTTCTCCATATCGGCCTAAGATGAATGGCGCAGCGGAAGCCGCCAACAAGAACATTAAGAAGATCATACAGAAGATGACAGTGACTTACAAAGATTGGCATGAGATGTTACCATTTCCTCTCCACGGTTATCGCACTACAGTACGGACATCAACAGGGGCAACCCCTTTATCTCTTGTATACGGTATGGAAGCAGTCCTACCAATCAAGGTTCAGAGACCCTTAACCAGAGTCCTCCAGACGCAGAAAGCGAAGATGATCGATCCGCATCGCCTTGACCAGATCAACTTGATCGATGAGAAACGACTCGCATCCATCTGCCATGGACAAATCTATCAGAAACGAATGGTCAGAGCATTTAACAAGAAGGTCAAACACCGAGCTGACCAAGTTGGTGATCTAGTAGTCAAGCGCATCATTCTTCCACAAGGTGATCCCAGGGGCAAGTGGACTCCCACCTATGAGGGACCATTTGTAGTCAAGACAATATTTTCCGGCGGAGCTATGATACTTAGCACCATGGATGGCGAAGACTTCCCACACCCTGTGAACGCAGACATAGTCAAAAAATACTACGCATAAAACGAGACCCGCTAGGTCGACGACCTAGGCAAAAATAAGAGATCCCGCGAACCAAAAGGTTCGGGCAAAAGTTAAGGATATATACAAAACATGTACACCCGCAAGTCAAAACCCGCAAAGGCTTGGGCAAAAAGGGTATCCCGGTAGACTGAAAACCCGAAAGGGCGGTCTAGGCAAAAGTTAGGGATTTAAGCGTACGACTATGTCTCGTCCAGATCACCTACTTCCAGACCACTATCAACATTCAAGATTCAAATGGCGAAAATCGATCCACTCACTTTCTACGGACAGCAAGGAGATGAGATAGTCGAAATATATGAGTACTAGCATAGTTGGAACTTAACGAGATTGTTTCCGAATAGCTTTTTACTTTTCTTGTGTACAAACTATCTGGCCATACGCCACCTTTCAAATTAATACAAATTCTTTCTCTTTACAATTTTCATTGTTGTTGTTTGCATAAAGTCCAACGTTTGTTTTGAATGATTATATGCATATGACAATAAAAATCTACTTACAAACATGCGAAAAGTGAACGAACAAGGATAATTACTACAGGCTCTAGGAATTGAGATGACGACGAAAGTCACCAATACATTCCCCTGCAAAGTACAATTCCCCACAGAAATATCACTCACTACAAAACTTCCCCATCGGAGTACACATTTTCCTCCACTAGTCCAGACATTCCAAGCTTCATCACGTTAGTCCCCGAGCAGTGATTCCAATCAACTGAACCCTGTTACATCAGTCTCCAAGCAGTAACGATTCATAACCATCAGAGGTATTTACCCTAGTAGACTATCTCTGCCTCCCATCAGCAATCAGATACTCTCCAACAGGATCTACATGCAAGGTCCCTGTCATACCCCAAATTTTGACCTAATATACCACTTTACATTTGCATCATTTGCATAACTAACAGCTCAGACAGCATTAATCGGGTGTGGATTTCACAGGTCAAAATTAGGGTTTCATCAGATTTTCATCTGATTCAAAAGGCAACCAATTAGGGTTTGAGTTTTTCTCACCTCATTTGATCTATCTTGATCAAATCATCAGCCTTCAATCTTCAGATATCCATTTTTCTCACAGATTAATCGAGGATCGACCAATTAGGGTTTTGATCGGGCAGGAGTTTTCTCTGACTTTTTGAACAAGAAATGACTTTTTTGGATAGAGATTTGTCATTACATCTTAGATACAACATCTTGACCTAATTTCTGGATTCAAAACATCACAGAAGTTCACAGACTTTATCAGTCAATTTCAGAAACATCTGATGAAATTTCATCTGCACTGAAAAGTCAAACTTTGACTTTTGGTCAACTTTTTCAAAACAAAACTTTTTCAATCATCAAAATACTTCAAATGATCCATCATGATCATAAAAAATCAAAGAATTTGGAAAAGACAACAAAAAGTCAAAAGTTTCTATACTTAGAAAAATTTCTAAGTGTTGAAATTTCTTATTTTTTCCAAACTTCATGCCATTTTTTCACCTAGTTCCAATTTGAATTGAAAAAAACTCAAAACATGAAAGTTGTAGCTTGTGAGACAAGCTTTCCAAAATGTCAAAGAACTCTCAAATCCATGGAGTCTAGCTATACGTTTAAAATTGAAACATAAGGCTTCATGAACTTGATTTTTCAAAAGTCAAAACTTCAATTATAGGTCATTTCTTGGTTTCTTCATCTAGAAGTTTTGCAACCATGCCAAATGGATTGTTGAACTGATAAATATCAGCTTGGAAGTAATAATTGAGATGAGATAGGATCAAAGTAAAAAAAGCACATGGTTAAAAAAGGAAACTTCCTTTTCCTTTACAAATGTCATTCTTACCCCTTAAGGCATCTTTGATTTTCCAATTGCCATGTACTCTTGCCTAACATTTCAGAATCTTTTGGCCTATAAATAGATCACATTTCAAGTCTAAAACTACACCAAAGCAATGCAAATCCATGCTTTCTCTCTTCTTACTTGAAAATCAAGAAACATAGTGACGTTGGAGAAACTTTGCATTTTTGAAAAATTGTGAATAAACATAAGATCTTTGGTGTCAAATACATTCCATAATCAATTTGAAACTTGTTTGAATCATAAAACTAGCACAAGAACAAGTAAAAATCAGAAATCACTTTTCATTTTTCCAACTTGTACAAACTGCAATAAGCATTCGAATTCATGGTTTTAATGGAACAAGTTGTGATCTAATCATCCTAACACCTTCCATGTACCCCATAGACATGATCCAGATCCATTACAATAATCTGTAACAGCTCAAAACACGAATTCGAGTTTCTATTTTCAGTAGATGCAGGTGGACTTGGCTGGAGAGTTCCAGGTTGATTCAAGAAGTGCAGATCATCCATTTAGCTTCCATACATGCCGCTGATGCTCAAATAATCAAGAAACAGGCTCTGGAAACACTCTTGCATTGAATTCGATCTCCACTTACACAGGTTAGAACACGAACTTGGATATCCTAATTCTTTGAACTTAAACAAAAAAACTCTTGGCCGATCTCTTTCTGCACCTAACACGATCATAAGCCCTCAAGAAAATCAAAGAATCATTAACTGTGCACCATTTAATTTGAATTCTTAGCTTCTAGGGTTCATCACGATTTCCAGAAATTCAAACCTGCTAGGATAAAAATAAATGTAATTAACAGTTACTATCATGTTCGTTGTTCAAAATCGAGCATGTTTGATTTTTACTTCATTCAATTTCATTGAGAAATGAAGATTTTAGCATGATTTGAGGAATCTGAAGATCAAACATGAAGAACAAATGTGTTCTTGATTTTTTCAAATTTAAAACTTTCCAATCTTTTATTTACACGTGTTATTGTCCACTAAACATCAAAACGCGTTTGGCTCAGTGGTAGCTTGCTTGCCCTTAAGATTTTCTGCCACGTAGCCACCCAATGGTCATGGGTTCAACTCCCATCAGGACCATTTCTTTTTTCAAACTTTTCCAATTTTTCATGTTTTTTTACAAAACTTTCACAATTTTTTTAACCAATCAAAACTCCTTATTTTAAGGTGATTTTTTGTACACTTGTCAATAAATACATCTATTTTATGATAGTGCAACAATTTTCAGAAAAACTTTCATCTGATTATATTTTAATCGAGCCGAAACCAATCCGAACACTTTTTCAAACCTCCTTTAAGGTGAATTTTTCAAGTTTTCGACTTCCGATTTTTTTCAAAACTTCTCATAAATGAACCTCACATTTCAAAACACTTTCAAAATCATTTTTAAAAACATTTCATCAAACTTACATCTTTTACCATGATCGATCCGATTTAAACGATAAAACCGAATTCGTTTTCTCTCGAATTTCTCAATCGATCATGGCCACCCTTATGGTGTAAGTCCCAATCCTTTTATGTACATATTTAGTTTTACTTGTACATACTCAAATCATCATTGTCAATATTCAAACATAAACAAATTTCTTTCGTTTGTTTTCATTCGTTTGTTTATACACTGATACCATTGGTATTGAAAGGAGCATTATTCCCTGTGAAACTGCTTTCAAACCAATGGGCCTCCCTCACGGTGTAAGTCCCATAAAATTCTTTTATGTACATAATATTTCTTTGTACATATCAAACTCTCTTCAAATACATACAAATTTTATCCATACATGATACTTTTTATACTCAAGTACAGACAAACGCCGATCGTTTGTTTTCATTTCACTTGTGTATACACAAACCAACATTCTTTATGTACATACATCTTTTTCCTTGTACATACCAATTTCTTTTCATACAAAACCTTCATCTGTACATAATACAGATGCCTTTTACAGATAAACTTCGATCGTTCGTTTCCATTTCGTCTGTATATACACTGAATACCATTGGTATTGAAAGGAGCATTATTCCCTGTGAAACTGCTTTCAAACCAATGGGCCTCCCTTATGGTGTAAGTACCAACCCTCCTATGTACATCCATCTTTCTCTGTACATAAATACTCGTTCGTGTACATATTCATTTCCTTGTACACAATTCAAACTTGTAAATAATCAAGTTACGCTCGTTTTAAACGTTCGTTTCACAGACACTTGTTTATATTTCATAAACTTCTGTAAATAAACATCATTGCATTGTTTATATTTCCTTCATAAACATCATTGCATAGTTAT
This sequence comes from Vicia sativa, assembly GCA_021764765.1. NCBI lineage: Eukaryota > Viridiplantae > Streptophyta > Magnoliopsida > Fabales > Fabaceae > Vicia > Vicia sativa. The sequence goes on along the minus strand of CM038797.1, from coordinate 32,603,772 downwards.
CACTTCACTGATAATTGGTAACATCTTCAGAATTCATTACCATGAACTATCACAAAGCTGATAATTGGTAATATCATTTCCACTTACCTTAAACATTGTCACGAGGTCGGTGTATCTCTTTGTTTCCCCAAAGTAAGAACAGATATTCACATATTTTGTGAATCTTTCTTTCCTCAGCAGGTACGTATTCACAAATTTCCCCCCCCACTGTGTCATTTCTTTGATATTTCTCTGGGTGGAACTTTTTCAATCATTTTGCATCATCCGCATCTTTTGGTATCTTAGGTCCAAAATTTATGATTTCGATATTTAAGTCTCTTTACACCTATCAAAACGAAGATATTCATCTTCATCTCTCAGGTTAAAGAAACTTAAATAGGGGCATCTGTCATACCCCAAATTTTGACCTAATATACCACTTTACATTTGCATCATTTGCATAACTAACAGCTCAGACAGCATTAATCGGGTGTGGATTTCACAGGTCAAAATTAGGGTTTCATCAGATTTTCATCTGATTCAAAAGGCAACCAATTAGGGTTTGAGTTTTTCTCACCTTATTTGATCTATCTTGATCAAATCATCAGCCTTCAATCTTCAGATATCCATTTTTTCTCACAGATCAATCGAGGATCGACCAATTAGGGTTTTGATCGGGCAGGAGTTTTCTCTGACTTTTTGAACAAGAAATGACTTTTTTGGATAGATATTGGTCATTATATCTTAGATACAACATCTTGACCTAATTTTTGGATTCAAAACATCACAGAAGTTCACAGACTTTATCAGTCAATTTCAGAAACATCTGATGAAATTTCATCTGCACTGAAAAGTCAAACTTTGACTTTTGGTCAACTTTTTCAAAACAAAACTTTTTCAATCATCAAAATACTTCAAATGATCCATCATGATCATAAAAAATCAAAGAATTTGGAAAAGACAACAAAAAGTCAAAAGTTTCTATACTTAGAAAAATTTATAAGTGTTGAAATTTCTTATTTTTTCCAAATTCATGCCATCTTTTCACCTAGTTCCAATTTGAATTGAAAAAAACTCAAAACATGAAAGTTGTAGCTTGTGAGACAAGCTTTCCAAAATGTCCAAGAACTCTCAAATCCATGGAGTCTAGCTATACTTTTGAAATTGAAACATAAGGCTTCATGATCTTGATTTTTCAAATTTAAAACTTTGCAACCATGCCAAATGGATTGTTGAACTGATAAATATCAGCTTGGAAGTAATAATTGAGATGAGATAGGATCAAAGTAAAAAAAGCACATGGTTAAAAAAGGAAACTTCCTTTTCCTTTACAAATGTCATTCTTACCCCTTAAGGCATCTTTGATTTTCCAATTGCCATGTACTCTTGCCTAACATTTCGAAATCTTTTGGCCTATAAATAGATCACATTTCAAGTCTAAAACTACACCAAAGCAATGCAAATCCATGCTTTCTCTCTTCTTACTTGAAAATCAAGAAACATAGTGATGTTGGAGAAACTTTGCATTTTTGAAAAATTGTGAATAAACATAAGATCTTTGGTGTCAAATACATTCCATAATCAATTTGAAACTTGTTTGAATGATAAAACTAGCACAAGAACAAGTAAAAATCAGAAATCACTTTTCATTTTTCCAACTTGTACAAACTGCCATAAGCATTTGAATTCATGGTTTTAATGGAACAAGTTGTGATCTAATCATCCTAACACCTTCCATGTACCCCATAGACATGATCCAGATCCATTACAACAATCTGTAACAACTCAAAACACGAATTCGAGTTTCTATTTTCAGTTGATGCAGGTGGACTTGGCTGGAGAGTTCCAGGTTGATTCAAGAAGTGATCATCCATTTAGCTTCCATACATGCCGCTGATGCTCAAATAATCAAGAAACAGGCTCTAGAAACACTCTTGCATTGAATTCGATCTCCACTTACACAGGTTAGAACACGAACTTGGATATCCTAATTCTTTGAACTTAAACAAAAAAACTCTTGGCCGATCTCTTTCTGCACCTAACACGATCATAAGCCCTCAAGAAAATCAAAGAATCATTAACTGTGCACCATTTAATTTGAATTCTTAGCTTCTAGGGTTCATCACGATTTCCAGAAATTCAAACATGCTAGGATAAAAATAAATGCAATTAACAGTTACTATCATGTTCGTTGTTCAAAATCGAGCAAGTTTGATTTTTACTTCATTCAATTTCATTGAGAAATGAAGATTTTAGCATGATTTGAGGAATCTGAAGATCAAACATGAAGAACAAGATGCGCGCGTGTTCTTGATTTTTTTTCAAATTTAAAACTTTCCAATCTTTTATTTACACGTGTTATTGTCCAACTAAAAATCAAAACGCGTTTGGCTCAGTGGTAGCTTGCTTGCCCTTAAGATTTTCTGCCACGTAGCCACCCAATGGTCATGGGTTCAACTCCCATCAGGACCATTTCTTTTTTCCAATTTTTCATGTTTTTTTACAAAACTTTCACAATTTTTTTAACCAATCAAAACTCCTTATTTTAAGGTGATTTTTTGTACACTTGTCAATAAATACATCTATTTTATGATAGTGCAAAAATTTTCAGAAAAAACTTTCATCTTATTATATTTTAATCGAGCCGAAAACGACGTTCTGAACACTTTTTCAAACCTCCTTTTAAGGTGAATTTTTCAAGTTTTCGACTTCCGATTTTTTTCAAAACTTCTCATAAATGAACCTCACATTTCAAAACACTTTCAAAATCATTTTTCAAAATATTTCATCAAACTTACATCTTTTACCATGATCGATCTGATTTAAACGATAAAACCGAATTCGTTTTCTCTCGAATTTCTCAATCGATCATGGGCCACCCTTATGGTGTAAGTCCCAATCCTTTTATGTACATATTTAGTTTTACTTGTACATACTCAAATCATCATTGTCAATATTCAAACATAAACAAATTTCTTTCGTTTGTTTTCATTCGTTTGTATATACACTGATACCATTGGTATTGAAAGGAGCATTATTCCCTGTGAAACTGCTTTCAAACCAATGGGCCTCCCTCACGGTGTAAGTCCCATAACATTCTTTTATGTACATAATATTTATTTATACATATCAAACTCTCTTCAAATACATACAAATTTTTATCTGTACATAACACAGATACTTTTTATACTCAAGTACAGACAAACTCCGATCGTTTGTTTTCATTTCACTTGTGTATACACAAACCAACATTCTTTATGTACATACATCTTTTTCCTTGTACATATCAATTTCTTTTCATACAAAACCTTCATCTGTACATAATACAGATGCCTTTTACAGATAAACTTCAATCGTTCGTTTCCATTTTCAGATATATGAATACCATTGGTATTGAAAGGAGCATTATTCCTGTGAAACTGCCAAACCAATGGGCCTCCTTATGGTGTAAGTCCCAACCCTCCTATGTACATCCATCTTTCTCTGTACATAAATACTGCTCATGTACATATTCATTTCCTTGTACACAATTCAAACTTGTAAATAATCAAGTTACTTTAAACGCTCGTTTCACGTACACTTGTTTATATTTCATAAACTTCAAATAATCATCATTGCATTGTTTATATTTCCTTCATAAACCTGTGAATACATATCACACACACACACTTGTTTATACAACTGTCTAATTATAACATAACAATTAGTCTAACCAATAGGTTCCCACAGTTGTAGCCTGGGCTTTATACAAGATAATTCATCTCAAGCATGAATTTAGCCTCCGCTTGGGCTTCATACAAGATAACTCTCCCCACAGTAGTTTAGCCTCCTCTTAGGCTTCATATAAGAAAACTCATTCATCGAGTTTAGCCTCCTCTTAGGCTTCATATAAGACAACACCCTGAGTCCTCCTCTTCGCCTCAAAAGAACTCCTCATTGAGTTTAGCCTTCTCTTGGGCATCATACAATGAAAGAGACAGAAATCTCTTAACACCTCCTATTGGGCTTCCAATACAAAGAATCACCCGCGCTAAGATAGAACCCTGAAAGGATGGTTTCCCGGTGAAATCACTTTCAAATCCCCAGAGAGTAAAATTTCCCGGTGAAATTACTCTTAATTCCAAAAGGATGGTTTCTCGGTGAAATCCCTTTTAACACAAAGCCAGCCATACCCTATAGCTTCCTCTTGAGCTTCATACAAGGACCCTCGATGACCCTCGATGACCCTCGGAACGCCTCCTCTTGGGCTAACAATATAAGGACCCATGGGCTTCTTAAAAGCATCCCTTTAAATCCAATCAATTTCTCCTTGAGATTTAGACATCTATCATCTCTATGGAAGAAGTATCTCATCTATCACATCACATACAGTCAAAAACTTTTCAAATTCTTTTCAAAACTCTTTTCAAACAAAAACATCTCTTAATTGTAAGTGGTAACGCTTGTACACTCAGGCAAAACACCCAATGCTTACAGTTAAAAGATTCAATTATCTTTTTCAAACATCTTCCTTAAACATGTAAGTGGTAACGCTTGTACACTCAAGCAAAACACCCAATGCTTACAATTAAAAGATTCAATCTTTTTCAAACATCTTTCTTAAACATGTAAGTGGTAACGCTTGTACACTCAAGCAAAACATCTTTAACTTACGATGAAAGATTTTAATCAATCAAACTTTTTAAAAATGTATGTGATGAAATAGATTAGATACATTTTTCATAAAGATGACATTTGTCTGTCTCTTACTAACATCCCGTTGCTTTCCACTAGCATAAGTGGGAACTACGATTGCTCTGACTTTCTCAACATCCTTTTGAGAATACGTAGGCACAAGGTCTCATCCTTGCCGAGCAAATTTCTTTCTCCCTCAGATCGAACAAACCATAGATCCCTTTAGATCCGAGCTACAAATGCTCTGATTCCCACTAGGGGATATGTATGCAGAAGATCCACAGATCTTTGCGAGCACAATAATAACAAACACTAGGATCCCACATAATCAATCCTTCTTAAAAAATCCCAAAGGAGAAACTTTCCCAATCATAGAAATAAAAATTAAAACACACAAAAATATCAAATATATTCATATATAAAGCTATAGATAACTATATATATTTAGGGTGCTCCATCTATTCCCTTTATATAACAATCCCCCTTACTTAGAATCTCCCCAATGCGTTGCGTCTAGTTTGCGCTAGTCGTTACGCATACCAATATCAATTGAGGGTATTTCAGCTTTCCCCTTTTTCATAATCATTAAATCATCTTTCTTGTGTTGAAAATAATAAAGCTTGATGCTCGCGGCATCTTTATAAACAAATCAAAAGAGTAAATCGTTTCGAGCCAGAGAATCTGAATTCACGTTCAAATCCTCTAGCGTCACCTTTAACGCGAACAGAAAATGGCGACTCTGGGAGTATGAAACTTTGATTTTCAAAAAAATGTGACTCGCTCGAAAGCACCAAGCTTTTTTTGTTTTCAAAAAGAAAAGAAAGGGGATAAGCTTTTATGTTTTGCATATATCTGTTTTTCTTTATTGTGTGTTTTCGCGATTTCATCTGATGGAAAGAAATCCTAACCCGGATTTAAGAAACATTTTTAGGATCTAGGTGGAGGTATTAATACGTGAGAAGTTCAATGCTTAAGAAGTTAATATCTCCCGCTCAGTGGAGGTTGTCTTGGCGGTATTGTGTTTAGCAAGTATTTGCGAAGACATTGTGCTTTCGAGGAAACTCGAGAAGCTGAGTGGGCTGTAGAACACATAACCCATCCTGGCCATTTAGGATGTAGTGCAGAGATTATTCGGGTGTAAGCCTAGAGTAATTGTCATGCGAGACTACGATCATGCGAGTTTCTCTTGAAAAATATTATTGGACCATCGAGTATTCAACAAATCCGATAATATTTCAAAGAGGAGTGTTGAGCCTGTATTATCAGTAGAACCCGTTTCACAGATGAATAAGCCCTTAGAACTTAACCACGTTGATTCTTATCGTTGGCTTCATACTCGTGACTTCAAACGCTTGCCTGTGTGTATAACTACTAACCATGTTTGTCGCATTCATGCATTCATTCATTCATTCAAAAACAAAAAAAAAAACTTCATTTCTCTTCCCATTTCCAAAGAATTTAGAGATTTTTCTTTGTAAAATATTTTAGGTTAGAGTGATGGACATTAGAGGAAGATTCACCAAGAGATACAGTTTTAGAATTCCTGACGTAGGAAAGTTGAAAGAGTTAGCATCCTTGGTAGAAGATCCTCGGTTTGTAAAACGCTATGGAACTCTTTTAACTCTTACGAACGCTAACGTCGATGAAGGACTTCTCAAAACTTTCGCTCGGTACGATCCATCTATCACCGCTTCACTTTCCCGATTATCGTTGATGCCTACTTTGGAAGAGTATATATGCTAGGTATCTCAAGATCGACAAAGTGCCTTTCAATGGTTGGAAGCCATTCCAAGTCACCATCATTGCAACAATGACTCACTTAAAGAAATCGAGATAGACAAAAACCTAACTACCAGAGGAAAACTCTTAGGACTGACTTCAAAGTTCCTAATGGAGAAGGCTCTTAAATTCTCTGAAGCCGGTAGTATGGTAGCCTTTGAAGCTATTTTAGCTTTACTCCTCTATGGATTGGTGTTGTTCTCCAACGTCCCAAATTTCGTTGATATCAACGCCATAAGGATCTTTCTGATTGGAAATCCCATTCCCACCTTGCTTGGTGACACGTACGTCTCTATTCACCATAGGAATCGTCAAGGAGACGGAACTATCGTGTGTTGTGTACCTCTGTTTTTCAAATGGATTACCTCACACTTGCCTAAATCTCCTATCTTTCGCGAAAACAAAGACGAGTGGCATTGGTCTCGAAGACTCATGTCTCTTACAAACGACGATATCCATTGGTATACCTTGGCAGACAATGAGATGGAAATCATTGAGAGCTGTGGAGAATTTGCCAACGTACCTCTCATCGGTACAAAAGGAGGAATCAACTACAACCCTTTCCTGGCGAGACGTCAACTCGGATACGCAAACTCTAGTAAACCTATTGGTTTCACTGTAGAAAGTTACTTCTATCACGAAGGAGAGGATTCCCAAGGATTGAAAGTTAGGATGATCAAAGCTTGGCATCACATCCGAAGGAAAGAAAAAGGGAAGGCAAAGAATTGTGTAGCCATGGAAACCTACACTTCTTGGGTAAAGAAAAGAGCGAAGGAATTTCGAATGCCTTACGCTTATGAGGATCCCATGTTCTCAATTGCTTCCAAATCAAAAAAATTTCCCGTCGAAGTTGTGGGAGAATACCAAGAAGCCTTGACCAAGATAAGGTTTGAGAAAGAAGCTTTGAAAAACAAATTCCTTAAGACTATTCTTGAGAATGAGAAGCTCAAGAAGCAAGTCAAAGATCATGAAAAGACGCTTTACTTCCAGGATCAATGGCTCATGGAGAAAGATGAGAAGATTCGCCAAAAGGATAACGCAATCCAGAGATACGTCAAAGAAAGGAAAAGAAAGCTTGAGCAGATGACAACCAGCGATCCCACTCCCAACGAGTGGAAGAGAGTCATCAGCAAGCTAAAAGCCGAGAAAGCTGAACTAAAAGCTCGCTATGGAAAGGAAATCCTGAAGTTGAAACTGCATCAAGCCTTTGGATCTTCATCCGACGAAGACGTTTAATTAGTTAAATTTAGTTTGTAATTTTATCATTTAATTTATCATTCGTGTGAGCAATGCTCCAACAAAAAACAATTGTTGTAATCTTCTTCCATTTAATCAATAAATGTGTGTTTTTTTCCATCCAAATATTTGCCAGAAATATCTCTTTTAGCATTAGATTCTTTGGAAATTTATTTTCTTTACAATCATAATCATGCATCATATTCTGCATTTAAGTCTATTGTCTAGAGTCTGATACCTACACAGTTTCATGCTTGAACAGCTTGAACAGCTTGAACAGCTTGAACAACTTGCATAGATTGAACAGATAGGAAAAGATCGTCAAGCTGTCGCGTCTTAGAGTTTCTCGACCGCGTCCACAGCCGATTCGAACATACGATACAAGATCAAAAAGAAGAAAATAATGGAAGGATTTGAGCAAGAGAACGTTGAACTCCGTAGCACGGTAACAACATTGCAAGAAGAAGTGGAGAGACTCACATCTTTGGTCAACTCATTTGCCGCAGCGCAAAGTCAACAAGCAAGATCGGTCAAAACCAAGCGACTTGAAGATACTACTACTCCAGCCATCGCCAAGAGTTCACCTTCAAGATGCCGAAGGCTATCCATGGGCATGCCTCAACTTTGGCATCGGATTTCGCCAACCGACTTCTCAAACAACCTCGCTTGAAATACCTACTTTGCAGCAAAACTCTACATTTACTCCGCAACGTGGAGTAACTCTTCCACAAGTAACAATGCCGGTTTCTCAACCGATTATGACGAACTCAGCTTCCGTAGTACACACTACCTTAGAAGAAGAAGTTCATCATACTCGTGCAAGAACTCAAATCCACGCGGTTCAATGGAAAATCTCCGAGAACACTCCACAAATGCACTAGAGATAAAACAATTCGAGGGAAAGATTTGTTTGGAAAAAACGCCCAGGATCTTTGCTTAGTTCCTCGCATAAGAATACCCGCAAAATTCAAAGTCCCTGACTTTGAAAAGTACAAAGGAAACTCCTGTCCGCAAAGTCATCTCACGATGTATGCCAGGAAAATGTCCACATACAATGAAGATCATCAGTTGCTAATCCATTATTTCCAAGATAGTCTCACCGGTGCCGCACTGAAGTGGTACATGGGTTTAGACAGCACAAATATCCAAACATTCAACGACTTAGGTGAAGCCTTTGTCCAGCAATACAAGTTTAACTTGGATATGGCTCCTGATAGGGATCAACTCCGCTCCATGTCTCAAAAAGAAAGGGAGACATTCAAGGAATATGCACAACGATGGAGGGAAATTGCTGCCCAAGTCAACCCACCATTGGAAGAGAAGGAGATGACTAAGGTATTCTTGAATACTCTAGGCTCATTCTACTATGAACGAATGATCGCTAGCGCTCCCGGATATTTCACTGAGATGGTGAGCATGGGAATGCGATTAGAAGAGGGGGTTCGAACCGGGCGCCTAACCAAGGAAGCAGGATCTTCTAGTGGAACAAAGAAGGTTGGAACCAATTTTCCAAGGAAGAAAGAGCATGACATAGGAATGGTATCCCGAGAAACCACGTAAGAATGTCATTCAACAACGATGTAGCCGCCATAGCACGCCGTCAACACAACTAAACACGAATTGCTCCGCAATTCCAACAAATCAACAAAATCAACAAACTCAACACCTCGCCAACAGCTCATAGCTCAGAATCAAACCACGCCTCGGGTTACGCATTCGACTCGATCCCAATGACGTACACAGAACTTTACCCTGCGCTAATAGAAAAGAATCTGATACAGACAAAGTCACCACCTCCGGTTCCCGAGAAATTACCATCGTGGTACAAAACAGACGTATCTTGCCCTTTTCACCAAGGGGCACCAGGCCATGACCTTGAGCATTGTATAGCATTAAAGGCAGAAGTACAGAGATTAGTGAGATCTAATCTTCTTTCCTTCAGAAATACAAGTCCGAATGTGCAAGCCAATCCGCTTCCCCACAAGGCACTCGGTGAGTTTATCTTGAGAATACAGGTATCTTGTCACGCACGTAACCTGATCGAGGAAACTTGGTGCATCTCCATGAAGCATACAGTACAATGAGCACCTTCACTAAGCATGATTACGCAGCTTGCCGCATCTGCTCCAAGAATATTCAAGGATGTTCCACCATAAGAGCAGATATCCAGCATTTGTTAGACATCGGCGATCTACAAGTTTACAGAAACAGAGATGATCATGACGTAAATACAGTAGGGCATTTTCCGCATGAGATTTTAGTCTCAGATATCAACTCGGAAAACCCCGAAGTAAACGTCATCATCCCTTGTTTCAACATACCCAAGCATGTGGAGATTGAATGCAACAGTTCCAGCACCCCAGAGTCTCCTTTGGTAATTTGCCTACCTGGTCCTGTTCCATACAGTTTTACCAAAGCAATTCCTTACCAATACAATGCAACCCTGATAGAGGATGGGAAGGAGAAACCCATGCTTACTCTTCCAGCTAATGTCAATATAACAGAAATCGGACGAGTAACACGAAGTGGACGAGTGCACACTCCATTGCCACCCAGACCGCCTGCAGTTCCTGTTGTCCGACAAAATCTAATTAACATATCTTCCGAGAATCCTGCAACGATTCTAGTTGTTAACCCGAGCACAAATGTTGGTTCTCCTGATAGAGCCAACCTCAACGCAGATTTTGATGAGATACTAAAGTTAATCAAAAAGAGCGAATACCGAGTCATGGATCAGCTGATGCAGACTCCTTCCAAGATTTCAATATTGTCTCTACTCCTCAACTCCGAAGCTCACCGAGAAGCTTTGATGAGAGTACTAGACCAGGCTTATGTGGATCACGATGTGACTACAGACCAGTTTGGAGGGATCGTCTCCAACATAACAGCTTGCAATAATCTAAGTTTCAGTGACGAGGAACTTCCAGAAGAAGGGAAAGATCACAACTTGGCCCTCCACATCTCAATGATCTGCCAATCAGATTCCTTGTCCAATGTATTGGTAGATACAGGTTCATCTTTGAACGTAATGCCGAAGACGACACTCGCTCGTTTGGCTTACAAAGGGACGCCAATGAAATTCAATGACATAATAGTAAGAGCTTTCGATGGATCAAGGAAGTCAGTTATTGGGGAAGTTGATCTCCCGATGACAATTGGCCCGCACACTTTCCAAATTACTTTCCAAGTCATGGATGTACCAGCTGCTTACAGTTGCCTACTAGGAAGACCTTGGATCCACGATGTAGGAGCAGTAACTTCTACTCTCCATCAGAAATTAAAATTCACAGTAAATGGAAAGTTGGTGACCATCAGTGGTGAACAAGCTTTACTTGTAAGTCATTTATCCAGTTTCTCTTTTATCACAGCTAATGACATTGAAGGGACGCATCTCCCAGAAAATCCATTAGAAGATGAATCTACCAACAAAAACAGATCATCTATCTCTTCGTATAAAGAAGCTGCACAAATGGTGAAAGATGGCAATACTAAAGGATGGGGACAAGTTATCAAACCTGTCAAGAATGAAACAAAAGCCGGACTCGGGTTCACACCCGTACTCTCCAAAGACAAGCAAAAGGATGAAACACTTCGTCCAATCAAAGAAGTTTTCAGCAGTGGGGGCTTCCTAAATCCTGTTCTCCAAGAGGTTAGCGTTGTAACCATCGAAGAGGATAAAGACGATCCATCTGAATCTGAAAAATGGAGCACTTATTTAAACAGCCCTGAGTATGTGTCTCAAGAGGAGTCATATGCGCCAACTGACCAATTCAAAGACATGTCCCTACAAAGGCATGAAAATCCACCTGTCCCTGCTGAAGTTTGGGATACCATGGGAGAACCAAGTGGCAAATTCGACTACATGGTGAAATACACTACGCCAGAAAGCTCGAAAATTAGAATCGAAGATATCCAACCCACAGGATGGGGTGATTCTTTTGATTATCCTAGTCAAACAGAAGAGGTATACTCGTCTTCTCAGTCTAATCAGCCAATCGAGATCCCCAATGAAGATCTCTGCTTCAACACGCCTGTGGAATTCACTGAACCAGATCCTGGTTACCACTACATCAATATGATCACTGAAGATCAAGAGCACGATTCGAGATACAATTTGGAAAGTCTCGCCGACAACGAGTCTCTTCACTCAGAAGATTGGAGGATACATCCCCAAAATTCAACACAAAGATCAACGGGAAGCACATATGCTACATCTCATACTTCCCAATCTGTTAGTCAAGAAGATTGCTTCAGCAGCACAAAAGGCAAGGGCCATCGTCCAGAATCTTCAAAGCCTGCTCAAACAGCAACCAAAGTCTACTCAAGGGTTAAACCAAGCGGAAAATTACCCGAGTACCTCGACTTCCAAGGAGTTCGTCACTACTGGAAACCCGTTGAAGTTCGGACTAATGTTCATAGCTCTAAGTAGTTTATCTTTGCTTTTGTTTTGAACTCTCACTTCGCCCAAAGTGTAGAGATATTTTATAGGGTTTTAGCTTTTAAATAATTTCTCTTCGTCTTGCCCAAGGCGAATGAGTTAGGGCTCTGTTTCATAGTGTAAATTATAAATAAAACGCGTTGTTTTGTTTCTACACTGTGTGTTTATTTTCATTTTACCCTTTCTTGGAAATGATAATCCTAAAATACACAAAAATAATAATAATAATAATAATAATAATAAAATAAAAAAAATCTTCAAAAATATAAAATTAATCTGCATACACTTTCACGTTAACTTTCAAAAAAAAAATGATGACAAAGAGTTAATTAATCAAACATAAATCAAATATGCAGATTAACAGATGGACAAATCCATTGAAAGCAATAACTCTATGCTCTTTCCCAACTTTGAAATTCCCTGTGAAGTCGCCGAGGAAGAAGTTGAAGAAGAGATCCCAGATGAAATTTCTAGACTGCTAAAGCACGAGGAAAAGATCATTCAGCCTCACAAAGAACCTCTAGAAGCAATCAACTTGGGTTCTGAGGAAGATAGAAAAGAAGTAAATATCGGAGCTTCACTCAACAACAGTGTCAAAAGCAAACTGATAAATCTTCTCAAAGAATATGTTGATGTGTTCGCTTGGTCCTACCAGGACATGCCAGGGTTAGATACCAGCATCGTGGAGCATCACCTGCCGTTAAAACCAGAGTGCTCGCCAGTTAAGCAAAAGCTGAGAAGAGTTCACCCTGAAATGGCTGATAAAATCAAAAAGGAAGTTCAAAAGCAGCTTGATGCTGGTTTCCTATTCACTTCTGAATATCCTCAATGGCTAGCCAACATAGTACCTGTCTCCAAGAAAGATGGAAAGGTCAGAATGTGTGTTGACTACCGGGATCTGAACAAAGCAAGTCCGAAAGACGATTTCCCACTACCGCATATCGACATGCTAGTGGATAGCACTGCGAAATTTAACATCTTTTCCTTCATGGACGGTTTCTCTGGTTATAATCAGATCAGAATGGCTCCCGAAGACATGGAGAAGACATCTTTCATCACGCCGTGGGGCACTTTTTGCTACAAAGTAATGCCGTTTGGATTAAAGAATGCAGGCGCAACTTACCAAAGGGCAATGACTACTCTCTTTCACGATATGATGCACAAAGAGATCGAAGCCTACGTAGATGACATGATAGCAAAATCTGACACTGAAGATGAACATATAGACTATCTCTTAAAGTTGTTTCAACGACTAAGGAAATTTCAACTCCTCGAATCCTAACAAATGCACCTTTGGGGTAAGATCCGAAAACTCCTAGGTTTCATCGTCACCAAAAGGGAATTGAAGTGGACCACGACAAAGTCAAAGCTATTCAAGAGATGCCTACGCCACGCGAAAAGCAAGTAAGAGGATTTCTTGGACGATTGAATTACATCTCCATTTATCTCTCGATGATCTACAAGGCGATATTCAAGCTTCTCCGCAAAGATCAAAAGGTTGTGTGGATGATCGATTGCCAAAAAGCATTCAACAAGATCAAGGAATACCGCCGAACCACCAATACGATCCCTCCGTTGAAGAAAGACCGCTAATCATGTACCTTACCGTACTAGAAGAGTCCATGGGCTGCGACTTGGACAAAGAAGACACCGTAAGAAGGAGCATGCCATTTATTACCCGAGTAAAAGTTCACAGATGGAAACTCGTTACTCCATGCTCGAGAAAACATGTTGCGCTTTGGTGTGGGCTTCGAAACGTCTCCGCCAGTACATGATCAATCACACGACTTGGTTAATCTCCAAAATGGATCCAATCAAGTACGTATTTGAGAAACCTGCCTTAACCGGGAGAATCGCTCGATGGCAGATGCTATTATCCGAATATGACATTCAGTACCGCGCTCAAAAAGCGGTCAAAGGAAGCATTCTCTCCGATCACTTGGCTCATCAGCCGCTCAACGAATACCAATCTCTCAAATTTGACTTCCCAGACGAGGATGTAATGTACTTGAAGATGAAAGATTGTGACGAACCACTGCCCGGAGAAGGACCAGATCCAGAATCCAGATGGGGCCTAATATTTGATGGAGCAGTTAACGTCTTTGGCAATGGAATTGGGGCAGTCATCATCACTCCCGAGGGTTCTCATATCCGTTTCCGCCGATTGTGTTTGATTGCACCAACAACATCGCAGAATACGAAGCTTGCATCATGGGTATCGAAGAAGACATCGACTTGAGGATCAAGATCCTTGACATATATGGAGATTCAGCCCTAGTGATCAATCAAATCAAAGACAAGTATGAAACTCATCGTCTTGGTCTAATTCCTTATAGAGATTATGCGAGGCGATTGTTGACTTTCTTCAACAAAGTTGAACTGCATCATATCCCTCGAGATCAGAACCGAATGGAAGACGCCTTGGCTACTCTATCTTCCATGTTCAAAGTCAATGATTGGAATGATATGCCCAGAATTCGTATCAGTCGCCTTGAAAGACCTGGATATGTATTCGCAACTGAAGCAGTCTTCGACGATAAACCGTGGTTCCACGACATCAAACGTTTCCTTCAAACATGAGAGTACCCGCTCGGGGCATCGTACAAAGATAAGAAAACTCTAAGGAGGCTTTCTAGGAATTTCTTCCTGAACGAGGATGTGCTATACAAAAGAAACTTCGATATGGTTCTACTCAGATGCGTCGACAGACAAGAAGCAGACACGATCATCCATGAAGTGCATGAAGGATCCTTTGGAACCCATTCAAATGGGCATGCAATGTCTAGGAAAATCTTGAGAGCAGGATACTATTGGATAACGATGGAATCTGATTGCTGTAAACACGTTAAAAGATGTCACAAGTGCCAGATCTACGCAGATAAGATCCATGTGCCACCAACTCTACTCAACGTTCTCTCCTCTCCGTGGCCTTTCTCCATGTGGGGCATCGACATGATTGGGATGATTGAACCGAAAGCGTCCAACGGACATCGCTTCATTCTGGTGGCTATTGATTACTTCACCAAATGGGTCGAAGCAGCATCTTACGCCAACGTCACAAGACAAGTGGTTGTGAGGTTCATCAAGAACAACCTCATTTGCCGATACGGCGTTCCAAGCAAGATCATTACAGAGAATGGATCAAACTTGAACAACAAAATGATGAAGGAACTGTGTGAGGAATTTAAGATCGAGCATCATAACTCATCTCCTTACCGGCCAAAAATGAACGGCGCCGTTGAAGAAGCCAACAAGAACATCAAAAAGATCGTCCAGAAAATGGTCATCACTTACAAAGAGTGGCACGAAATGCTGCCATTTTCTCTGCATGGGTATCGTACTTCAGTACGCACTTCAATAGGGGAAACTCCCTTTTTCTCTAGTATACGGCATGGAAGCAGTGCTCCCCGTAGAAGTTGAGATCCCATCAATGAGAGTTCTCATGGAAACTAAGCTATTTGAGGCCGAATGGTGTCAAAGCAGATATGACCAACTGAACTTAATTGAAGAAAAGCGCCTGAACGCTCTGTGTCATGGACAACTCTATCAAAGAAGAATGAAGAAAGCTTTCGACAAGAAGGTCCGACCTCGTGAATTCCGAGAAGGCGACCTCGTGCTTAAAAAGATTATGTCTTTTCAACCAGATTCTAGGGGCAAATGGACTCCTAATTACGAAGGCCCATACATCGTCAAAACAAGCTTTTCTGGAGGTGCTATGACTCTCACAACCATGGACCGTGATGAACTCCCGCATCCTGTGAATGCTGACGCAGTCAAGAAATACTTTGTCTAAAAAAAAAACAAAAGAACAGCTCGGTAAGTCGGAAACCCGAAAAGGGCGGCTTAGGCAAAAAATGAGCGTCTCGGTGGATTGAAAACCTGAAAAGGCGATCCAGGCAAAAATTAGAGACAATAAACAGAAAATATCCTGATAGATTGGAAACCTAAAAAAGCAATCTAGGAAAAAACAAGGATACAAAAAATGACAAAGTAACTGTAGTCAGTCTGTATTTATTCAATCTAAAGAATTTTCCATCAACGGATCTTCAATCAACTCTTCTGAAGCGACAAGCACAGTTGGAATTCAAAGTTGTTAGGGATAATAGCGGTTATTTGCTTTCAATGTAGCCTTTTCCCTATAAATTATCATTTCCAACTTTTGTAAATAGCTTATGGAATCACGCATTTGGCTGATTACCATTCTATTCAATAAATTTGAGCCTTGTGCTTTTTGTTTGCAATTCCTACTTTATTCTGTTTTGCAAAATAACGCTTTTATTGTGAAAATCACTTTTTGAAACTAAAATGTTTTAAATGAATTTTTACTTCAAAATTTTTTGAAACAAAAGCAAAAATTTTCCTTTGAACTATGAACACAGAAAGAACTTCAACGGTGTTCTCCGTAAGTGTTTCAATCTCCAAAGGATAAAACAACTGCTACAACAATTTTCTCCTCAGCAGAAATCATCAAAGGACGGTATTCTTATCCCAAAAAGAATCCCCAGCCAAGTTGCCAATGAAATGCTTTTCTCTGAAATTTTAAAGCATGCAACTCAAATTCTTCATCAGTGAACGTTTGCACCATCGTTGCAACTTCCACCGAGTATTTGTTGAACTGTGACGTGGTCCTTTTCCCAGATATCTCTTTAGTGTCTTTGTCAAGTATTTTTAGCATGCATATAACATTCATGACATTCATACATAATAGCATCATTCACGCATTTTTGCATTCCTTGAAATGTTTGCTTTCATATCACTGGTGTAAGTCACGCTTACTCATGTAAGTACAAGCCTGTCTCCAATAGAATAACTCCAAACAGAAAAAAAATACATCTTTTTCCCCAACGGAGTATTCCCAAACAGAGAAATGCATTTTCTTCTCTCCACCACATTCCCCAGCTGAGATCATTTCTCATTGGGAATAATGTCTTGATTGACTTTTTCTTTCCAGTTCATTCCTGGATAGAACACTGTCTGTAATCAACAAAACAATAAGCAATAGCCTCATCATCTGAGCCGCTTATCTTTCTCTTCATTCATAAAATTGTCATAAAAGTTTGTCTTCTCAACAAGGCCAAATCACGACAATTCAAAAATTTCCCAGCAGTTGTCTTTCTGTCTGAAAAGAAAACCTGTGTCTTCCAATCAAAATGCCCGCATCTTCTCAAAGGAGAGATCCTCGGTAAGATTGTATCCAAAAAGGCAAAGCTCATTTGCTTTTCACTGTCTCATTATTCACAAAGTGAATATACAGCAATTTTCTAAAGATTTGCCTTGTTATAGTTATCACGTTGCTGATAATTGGTAATATCTTTAAAGCCCATTTGAAATCTGTTTCTTTCATTTGTTCGTTATTCACAAAGCTGAATACATAGCAAATTTTTTCTCAAGATTTACCTTGTTATAGTTATCACTTCACTGATAATTGGTAACATCTTCAGAATTCATTACCATGAACTATCACAAAGCTGATAATTGGTAATATCATTTCCACTTACCTTAAACATTGTCACGAGGCTGACAGAAGGTAATCTCTTTGTTTCCCCAAAGTAAAACAGATATTCACATATTTTGTGAATCTTTCTTTCCTCAGGAACGTATTCACAAATTTCCCCAACGTGTCATTTCTTTGATATTCTCTGGTGGAACTTTTCAATCATTTTGCATCATCCGCATCTTTTGGTATCTTAGGTCCAAAATTTGCGATTTCGATATTTAAGTCTCTTTACACCTATCAAAACAAAGATATTCATCTTCATCTCTCAGTTAAAGAAACTTAAATAGGGCATCTGTCATACCCCAAATTTTGACCTAATATACCACTTTACATTTGCATCATTTGCATAACTAAATTGCATAAAGATTAATCGGTGTGGATTTCACGGTCAAAATTAGGGTTTCATCGATTTTCATCCGATTCAAAAGGCAACCAATTAGGGTTTGAGTTTTCTCACCTCATTTGATCTATCTTGATCAAATCATCACCTTCAATCTTCGATATCCATTTTTTCTCACAGATCAATCGAGGATCGACCAATTAAGGTTTTGATCGGGCAGGAGTTTTCTCTGACTTTTTGAACAAGAAATGACTTTTTTGGATAGATATTGGTCATTATATCTTAGATACAACATATTGACCTAATTTCTGGATTCAAAACATCACAGAAGTTCACAGACTTTATCAGTCAATTTCAGAAACATCTGATGAAATTTCATCTGCACTGAAAAGTCAAACTTTGACTTTTGGTCAACTTTTTCAAAACAAAACTTTTTCAATCATCAAAATACTTCAAATGATCCATCATGATCATAAAAAATCAAAGAATTTGGAAAAGACAACAAAAAGTCAAAAGTTTCTATACTTAGAAAAATTTCTAAGTGTTGAAATTTCTTATTTTTTCCAAACTTCATGCCATTTTTTCACCTAGTTCCAATTTGAATTGAAAAAAACTCAAAACATGAAAGTTGTAGCTTGTGAGACAAGCTTTCCAAAATGTCCAAGAACTCTCAAATCCATGGAGTCAAGCTATACGTTTGAAATTGAAACATAAGGCTTCATGAACTTGATTTTTCAAAAGTCAAAACTTCAATTATAGGTCATTTCTTGGTTTCTTCATCTAGAAGTTTTGCAACCATGCCAAATGGATTGTTGAACTGATAAATATCAGCTTGGAAGTAATAATTGAGATGAGATAGGATCAAAGTAAAAAAAGCACATGGTTAAAAAAGGAAACTTCCTTTTCCTTTACAAATGTCATTCTTACCCCTTAAGGCATCTTTGATTTTCCAATTGCCATGTACTCTTGCCTAACATTTCAGAATCTTTTGGCCTATAAATAGATCACATTTCAAGCCTAAAACTACACCAAAGCAATGCAAATCCATGCTTTCTCTCTTCTTACTTGAAAATCAAGAAACATAGTGACGTTGGAGAAACTTTGCATTTTTGAAAAATTGTGAATAAACATAAGATCTTTGGTGTCAAATACATTCCATAATCAATTTGAAACTTGTTTGAATCATAAAACTAGCACAAGAACAAGTAAAAATCAGAAATCACTTTTCATTTTTCCAACTTGTACAAACTGCCATAAGCATTCGAATTCATGGTTTTAATGGAACAAGTTGTGATCTAATCATCCTAACACCTTCCATGTACCCCATAGACATGATCCAGATCCATTACAACAATCTGTAACAGCTCAAAACACGAATTCGAGTTTCTATTTTCAGTAGATGCAGGTGGACTTGGCTGGAGAGTTCCAGGTTGATTCAAGAAGTGCAGATCATCCATTTAGCTTCCATACATGCCGCTGATGCTCAAATAATCAAGAAACAGGCTCTAGA
Organism: Vicia sativa; assembly: GCA_021764765.1. NCBI lineage: Eukaryota > Viridiplantae > Streptophyta > Magnoliopsida > Fabales > Fabaceae > Vicia > Vicia sativa. The sequence continues at coordinate 32,584,319 of CM038797.1, read as the reverse complement.
AACACTCTTGCATTGAATTCGATCTCCACTTACACAGGTTAGAACACGAACTTGGATATCCTAATTCTTTGAACTTAAACAAAAAACTCTTGGCCGATCTCTTTCTGCACCTAACACGATCATAAGCCCTCAAGAAAATCAAAGAATCATTAACTGTGCACCATTTAATTTGAATTCTTAGCTTCTAGGGTTCATCACGATTTCCAGAAATTCAAACATGCTAGGATAAAAATAAATGCAATTAACAGTTACTATCATGTTCGTTGTTCAAAATCGAGCAAGTTTGATTTTTACTTCATTCAATTTCATTGAGAAATGAAGATTTTAGCATGATTTGAGGAATCTGAAGATCAAACATGAAGAACAAGATGCACACGTGTTCTTGATTTTTTTTCAAATTTGAAACTTTCCAATCTTTTATTTACACGTGTTATTGTCCACTAAACATCAAAACGCGTTTGGCTCAGTGGTAGCTTGCTTGCCCTTAAGATTTTCTCCCACGTAGCCACCCAATGGTCATGGGTTCAACTCCCATCAGGACCATTTCTTTTTTCAAACTTTTCCAATTTTTCATGTTTTTTTACAAAACTTTCACAATTTTTTTAACCAATGAAAACTCCTTATTTTAAGGTGATTTTTTGTACACTTGTCAATAAATACATCTATTTTATGATAGTGCAACAATTTTCAGAAAAAACTTTCATCTGATTATATTTTAATCGAGCCGAAAACGACGTTCTGAACACTTTTTCAAACCTCCTTTTAAGGTGAATTTTTCAAGTTTTCGACTTTCGATTTTTTTCAAAACTTCTCATAAATGAACCTCACATTTCAAAACACTTTCAAAATCATTTTTCAAAACATTTCATATAACTTACATCTTTTACCATGATCGATCCGATTTAAACGATAAAACCGAATTCGTTTTCTCTCGAATTTCTCAATCGATCATGGGCCACCCTTATGGTGTAAGTCCCAATCCTTTTATGTACATATTTAGTCTTACTTGTACATACTCAAATCATCATTGTCAATATTCAAACATAAACAAATTTCTTTCGTTTGTTTTCATTCGTTTGTTTATACACTGATACCATTGGTATTGAAAGGAGCATTATTCCCTGTGAAACTGCTTTCAAACCAATGGGCCTCCCTCACGGTGTAAGTCCCATAACATTCTTTTATGTACATAATATTTATTTATACATATCAAACTCTCTTCAAATACATACAAATTTTTATCTGTACATAACACAGATACTTTTTATACTCAAGTACAGACAAACTCCGATCGTTTGTTTTCATTTCACTTGTGTATACACAAACCAACATTCTTTATGTACATACATCTTTTTCCTTGTACATATCAATTTCTTTTCATACAAAACCTTCATCTGTACATAATACAGATGCCTTTTACAGATAAACTTCGATCGTTCGTTTCCATTTCGTCTGTATATACACTGAATACCATTGGTATTGAAAGGAGCATTATTCCCTGTGAAACTGCTTTCAAACCAATGGGCCTCCTTATGGTGTAAGTCCCAACCTCCTATGTACATCCATCTTTCTCTCGTACATAAATACTGTTCGTGTACATATTCATTTCCTTGTACACAATTCAAACTTGTAAATAATCAAGTTACGCTGTTTTAAACGTTCGTTTCACGACACTTGTTTATATTTCATAAACTCAAATAAACATCATTGCATTGTTTATATTTCCTTCATAAACTCCTGTGAATACATATCACACACACACACACACACTTGTTTATACAACTGTCTAATTATAACATAACAATTAGTCTAACCAATAGGTTCCCACAGTTGTAGCCTCCGCTTGGGCTTCATACAAGATAATTCATCTCCAAGCATGAATTTAGCCTCCGCTTGGGCTTCATACAAGATAACTCTCCCCACAGAGTTTAGCCTCCTCTTAGGCTTCATATAAGAAAACTCATTCATCTGAGTTTAGCCTCCGCTTATGCTTCATATAAGACAACACTCCCTGTTGAGTCTCTGGGCTTCGTTCAAAAGAACTCCTCATTGAGTTTAGCCTTCTCTTGGGCATCATACAATGAAAGAGACAGAAATCTCTTAACACCTCCTATTGGGCTTCCAATACAAAGAATCACCAGCTAAGATAGAACCACGAAAGGATGGTTTCCGGTGAAATCACTTTCAAATCCCCCAGAGTAAAATTTCCGGTGAAATTACTCTTAATTCAAAAGGATGGTTTCGGTGAAATCCCTTTTAACACAAAGCCACCATACCCTATAGCTTCCTCTTGAGCTTCATACAAGGACCCTCGATGACCCTCGATGACCCTCTAACGCCTCTTGGGCTAACAATACAAGGACCCATGGGCTTCTTAAAAGCATCCCTTTAAATCCAATCAATTTCTCCTTGAGATTTAGACATCTATCATCTCTATGGAAGAAGTATCTCATCTATCACATCACATACAGTCAAAAACTTTTCAAAAACTTTTCAAATTCTTTTCAAAACTCTTTTTAAACAAAAACATCTCTTAATTGTAAGTGGTAACACTTGTACACTCAGGCAAAACAGCCAATGCTTACAGTTAAAAGATTCAATTATCTTTTTCAAACATCTTCCTTAAACATGTAAGTGGTAACGCTTGTACACTCAAGCAAAACACCCAATGCTTACAATTAAAAGATTCAATCTTTTTCAAACATCTTTCTTAAACATGTAAGTGGTAACGCTTGTACACTCAAGCAAAACACCTATAACTTACGATGAAAGATTTTAATCAATCAAACTTTTTAAAAATGTATGTGATGAAATAGATTAGATACATTTTTCATAAAGATGAAATTCGTCTGTCTCTTACTAACATCCCGTTGCTTTCCACTAGCATAAGTGGGAACTACGATTGCTCTGACTTTCTCAACATCCTTTTGAGAATACGTAGGCACAAGGTCTCATCCTTGCCGAGCAAATTTCTTTCTCCCTCAGATCGAACAAACCATAGATCCCTTTAGATCCGAGCTACAAATGCTCTGATTCCCACTAGGGGATATGTATGCAGAAGATCCACAGATCTTTGCAAGCACAATAATAACAAACACTAGGATCCCACATAATCAATCCTTCTTAAAAAATCCCAAAGGAGAAACTTTCCCAATCATAGAAATAGCAATTAAAACACACAAACATATCAAATATATTCATATATAAAACTATAGATAACTATACATATTTAGGGTGCTCCATCTATTCCCTTTATATAACAATCCCCCTTACTTAGAATCTCCCCAATGCGTTGCGTCTAGTTTGCGCTAGTCGTTACGCATACCAATATCAATTGAGGGTATTTCAGCTTTCCCCTTTTTCATAATCATTAAATCATCTTTCTTGTGTTGAAAATAATAAAGCTTTATGTTCGCGGCATCTTTATAAACAAATCAAAAGAGTAAATCGTTTCGAGCCAGAGAATCTGAATTCACGTTCAAATCCTCTAGCGCATCACCTTTTAACGCGAACAGTCCCCAGTAGAGCGCCTCCTAAATTTTCCCCAGCAGGGTCTACGCACAAGATCCTAGGCAGTGTACCTCTCGATCGCTACCATCCTCAACAATATAAATATCTAGGCTCAAGACTTGGTCAGGTAGTGCATCGGAGGAATCAAGGATATCTTTCTTCTCTTTCAAAAGCAAGGTTTTCATCCGCTTTGTCCCCAAGCAAAAGCCAGAAATCCCCAAGCAGAGCGTTCACATCTTCTTCAAGATGGATATGTTTTGAAATACCACAACATCTATCATTCATACATTATTCATAAAAGTCATAATTTGTGCATATATCATTCATACACATTGTCATGCATCATAATCTGCATAAGACTAACTATATTCTATCCAAGTTTCTTTTGTTTTCCCCACAACAGGTGAAAATCACTTCTGAAACAACAAGTCCAGGATTAATACCCGAAGCCAGACGGGAAACCCTATCTGAACGACCGCCGCCGTTGTCCTCCGACAACAGATCCAGGATTAATACCCGAAGCCAGACGGGAAACCCTATTCGAGCGATCACAGGTTATCCTCCGATAATAAACATTGGATCAATACCCGAAGCACAACAGGGAAGTTGTCCATATTCTGCCGACTATTATCCCCTCAGAATAATCAAAACAAAGATTTATTTTGACACTCTCTTATTATCAACAGCAACTATAGAGTCTGGCGTACGACTCAGTTGCCTTGGATGGCATCTTAAGCCCATCTCCGACTATTTGTTGACATCTCTCAACTTTCAGAGACAGGCACAAAGTCTAGTGTACGACTCTCTTCGGATGGCATCTTAAGCCCATCTTCGTGCTCTCTCCTATCTTCAGGAACATCTGCAGAGCCAAGCGGACGGCTCGTTCCCCAGCATCAGTCTCTCCGGATGGAATCTTAAGCCCATCTTCGACGACTCTCCCATTCAGACGACATTCTGGAGTCTAGCGTACGACTCATTCCCCTGCAAAATCTCCAGCCTCTCCAAATGGCATATGTAAGCCCATTCCCAAATCAACAGTGAGTGCAAATTTTTAGGTGTATTCGAGTGTTCAATCACCTTCTACCTCCAGGTCACGAAAGACACGCATGCCAATCTAACCCTTCCAAGAGAAGATTGAGAGGAATCCCAAAATTTTCCCTCCTATTCGAAGATATATCCACAAGGATTCCTCAAGGATTATCAAAACCTCTCCAATCAACCCAAACTAGGGTTTGGCAATTCTCAGATAAAGATGGACTTCCAACAATTCCAATGGTCATCATGCCTCCCCATATGGTTCAAAGAATATCCATGTCAAGTTTCAAGCCTCACAAGCCAAGTTTCCTCAAACAATTGCTCAGATGGTTGAAAATCAGTTGTATTGGACAAAAAGTCAACTATGGTCAACATACAGTCAAACTTCATGATTTTTGGTCAACATCCTCATTTTGAAGTCACATTCATCATTTGATCAAGGGTTGATCATGATTCATCAAGAAAACTCAAGATTTGCTCAAAAGTCAAACTTTCCAAATTAGGGTTTTCTAGAGAAAAGTCAACTGAACTTTGACTGAGCATAAATTTCTCATACTTTATCAGAAATTTTTCCACCACCTCTCATTTTGAAGGAAATTCATTTCTCTACAACTTCATGTCTCACAGGCATGGTCAAAAAATGCTTCATTTTGAAGATATGGATCAAAACATTACAGGTCCTTTTCAAAGTCAACAAAAAGTCAACTTTTTGTATTGAACTGATATTGAGCATAGAAACTCCAATTGAGATGAAACCAAAGAGGTTGTTTAGAGGATATCTAGAGCTTTCTAAAAAGTCCAAGAACACTCAAAAATATTGAAAATTAAGCAAGATACACCTTGCACAAGTTGGGCATTTTTGAAGAGGTGCACAAAGAGAAATACTTGTCAAAATTCAAAATTTTGCAAATGGGCCTAACTTTTCTTGGTTCAAACTTATTCCTCAGCTAATTTGGAACCTCCAAGCCCAATGCCACGAATTTTATCTTTATTTTTCTATTTAATTTGGATTTTAATCATTTAAAAACAAATTAAATCAAAAATAAAGGTAGAAAATCAAAATTAAATGCAAATTGGATTTTTCTCTCATCCTTGAGGTCCAAGCAACTCATAAAAGCTGGCAATTTCGAAATTGACTTTGATTTGGCAAGAAATTGATGAAAATTGGATCAAAAATGAATGATTTGGTTTCATACAAAATCAAATATTTTTTACATTGATTGATTCATTATTTGCTCTTAATTTCTGACCTAAATCCATCTATTATATATACACAATGCATACACATGAAGAAAGAACAGAAAAATTGCCTCAAAGAACCCTAACCTAAGTCAAAAAAACCTTGTTCTTCAAGGTACTTGCAGCCCTAGTTCCAGTTGGTTTCAGTCGATTTTGAGCATTCCATTACATTCCTTGGAGTCTTTAGAATCGATCCAGACCTTTACAAGTTACAAAACCATTCAGAATCGAGCAATCCCGATTTCGGTTTGTTCTTCTTTTTCCAAAATCGATTTTCAATTCTCATGCATATTTAACGTGTTTTGTTGTTTGTTTTGTGTTTAGTTCGAAGTTTGGAAACTTTCTGCATAGCTTGATTGTATTTTAGTGGCCTGAATCGAAATCCACCATGGCTAGGGTTTTCTGTATCGATTTAGGGCTTCCCTAAATATGTAAAATTGGACCGAACCAAGGTTACCAGGATGATCAGTGGACAAAAACGAATTGAGCCATGGCTTCATAATGCATTTATATTACTTGTACGTGATTTTTGAATTTTACAGGGGCTATAGCATCGAACGAAGCCGACGCTAAGTGTTTGAAAATTCAAACGAAGAAGATGAAGTTCTTCGCGCGGTTTTCTGATTCCCAGGAAGCGAATTCATTTAAAACGTTTTTGTTTCATTGTTATCTCTTGTCGGGTTGGACATGGTCTTAGGTATGAACTGGCTAAAAGCCAATTATGTTCATATCAATTACTACGACAACACTGTGAGATTTTCTTCTTTCAAAGAAGAAAAATGAGCCATTTTGATATCAACGAAGCAGTTGAAGGAATTTATGAAGGAAGAGGCGTTGGTGTTTTTGTTGATGGCGACTCTATCTGTTGAGAGTCAGGCTGTGATAGAAAACTTTCTGGTGGTGTGCGACTTTTTCGAAGTATTCCCTGATGAGATTCCTAGTGCACCGCTAGAAAGAGAAGTTGAATTTTCCGTGGATCTTGTACCTGGTACCAGACCTATCTCTATGGCACCATATAGGATGTCTGCTTCCAAGTTGTCAGAATTTAAGATCCAATTAGAGGACCTGCTTGAGAAAAAGTTTGTGAGACCTAGTGTGTCACCTTGGGGAGCTCCGGTTTTGTTGGTAAAGAAAAAGGATGGTAGCATGAGACTTTGCATCGATTATCGTCAATTGAACAAAGTGACAATTAAGAATAGCTACTCGCTTCCAAGGATCAATGATTTGATGGACCGATTCGTTGGTGCTCGTATGTTTAGTAAGATTGACTTGAGATCGGGTTACCATCAAATAAGGGTGAAAGACAAAGATATTCAGAAAACCGCTTTCTGAACTAGATACGGACATTACGAGTATTCGGTGATGCCTTTTCGTGTCACTAACACACCGGGAGTATTCATAGCATATATGAATCGTATTTTCCATCCTTACTAGGATCGTTTCGTGGTAGTTTTCATTGATGATATTCTGATTTATTCTAAATCATAAGAAGAACATGCAGAGCATTTATGTATTGTGTTAGAAGTGTTAAAAAAGAAGAAGCTTTATGCTAATTTATCAAAGTGCGAGTTTTGGCTAAGTGAGGTAAGTTTCTTAGGCCATGTCATTTCTGGAAATGGCATTGTGATGGACCCTTCAAAAGTTGATGTGGTGTTGAGATGGGAAACTCCTAAGTCAGTTACTAAGATTAGAAGTTTCTTAGGCTTGGTTGGTTATTACAGGAGGTTTATTGAAGGATTTTCAAAGTTGGCACTTCCTTTGACAAAGTTGACTTGTAAAGGAGCTGCGTTTGTGTGGGATGTCAAGTGTGAGGAAAGTTTCATTGAATTGAAGAAAAGGTTGACAACGGCTCTGATCTTGATCTTGCCTAATCCGGAAGAACAGTTTGTGGTTTATTGCGATGCTTCCAAGATGGGTCTAGGTGGTGTGCTTATGCAATGTGGAAAAGTAGTTGCTTATGCTTCTAGACAATTGAAGATTCATGAGAATAATTTTCCTACTCATGACTTGGAACTTGTGGCATTTTTTTTTGTGCTTAAGATTTGGAGGCACTATCTTTATGGTTCTAGATTTGAGGTATTTAGTGATCATAAGAGTTTAAAGTATTTTTTATCAAAAGGAGCTTAACATGAGACAGAGACGGTGGTTAGAGTTGTTAAAGGACTACGATTTTGGATTGAATTACCATCCGGGTAAAGCTAATGTGGTGGCCGATGCATTAAGTCGAAATACTTTGCATATGTCATTGTTGATGGTGAAAGAGTTGGAAATGATTGAACAATTTAGAGATACAAGTCTTGTGATCGAGGTGACGCTGAAGAGTGTTATTTTGGGAGTGTTAAAGATCAATAATGATTTCCTTGATAACATTAGAGAAGCTCAGAAGCTTGATATGAAGCTTGTTGACTTGTTGGTTGGTATTGGACAAACTGAGAATGAGGATTTCAAACTGCAGGGTTGATGCAACCGTTAGAAATTCCGGAATGGAAATGGGATAACATTTCCATGGATTTCATGACGGGGTTACCGAATACACCTAGAGGACATGATGTGATATGGGTGATTTTCGATAGGCTCACAAAGTCGAATCACTTTACGCATGTGATTGTGAGGTTACATGGTATTCCTCTTTGTATCGTTTCGGATCGAGATCCCAGGTTCACTTAAGATTTTTGGGAAAGCTTGCAAGAAGCTTTAGGTTCTAAATTGAGGTTGAGTTAGGCTTATCATCCTCAAACCGATGGTCAGGGGGAGAGGACAATTTAATCGTTGGAAGATTTGTTGCGAGATTATGTTCTTGAACAAGGTGGTTCGTGGGATACTTATCTTCCTTTGATTGAGTTTACCTATAACAACATTTTTCATACAAGTATTGGAATGGCGTCGTTCGAAGCATTGTATGGTCGGAGGTGTAAAACTCCTTTATGTTGGAATGAATCGGGTAAAAGTGTGGTACTTTGACCGGAGTTGGTTAGAGAAACTACCGAAGCGGTGAAGATGATTAGAGAAAAGATGAAAATTTCTCAAAGTCGACAAAAGAGTTACCATGACAAACGAAGGAAAGATTTGGAGTTTCAATCGGGTGATAATGTGTTTTTACGAGTTACTCCTACAACCGGTGTGGGACGAGCCTTGAAATCGAAGAAGTTGACTCCTCGATTTATTGGTCCTTATCAAATTACTATTAGAGTTGGGAAAGTGGCATATAAAGTGGTGTTACCACCAAATCTTTCGAATCTACATGATGTGTTCCATGTGTCGCAACTTCAGAAGTATGTTCCGGATCGGTCACATGTGATTGAAATGGATGATGTTCAAGTTCGTGATAATCTTACGGTGGAGACGATGCCTTTGAGGATCGAAGATCGTGAGATAAAGTCTCTGCGTGGAAAAGAAATCACATTGGTCAAAGTTGTTTGGATAGGAGCGTCTGGTGAGAGCACGACGTGGGAGTTGGGAAGCAAGATGCGGGATTCCTACCCCGAGCTTTTCGAATTAGGTAAATTTTCGAGGACGAAATTCTTATAAATGGGCGAGAGTTGTAACACCCCGATTTATTAAATATTATATTTACATTATTATTTTCAAAATTATCGGTTAAGATTGACTGTGTGATAAATTATGTTTTTAATTAGTATATTTATTATTTATTCGGGCTTATTTAGATTGTAGAATTATTAAGTTAAAAGACAAAAATTAATATGTGCTACCATTTAATTATGCCTTAAGCAAGACCAAAGCTAGTACTAGTACTAGTTATTGTCTTATAAGGTAGAAATAGAAACATAACATAGAGTGGGAGAGAAAAGAGTGGTCTTGGAGAAAAAGGAGAAAAACAAGAGCAAGAGGAAGAAACGCTAGGGTTTGTAGTTTGAAGAGGTGGTTCAAGAGGAAATTTTAAAAGCTTACTATAATCAAGAACTAGAGGTAAGGGCTTTGGTAATTTCTATCCTATAAATGGATTGATGATGATGGATTGTATGTGAGTTAGGGTTGTGAAAGTTTGGGTGTTTTTCTTGAAATTTCTTGGTTTGATTTGGTGTTTGGGTTATAATAATGTTAGTATATTAGTTGGTATAGTGAAACCCCTTGTGTGTACCCCTTCCATGGGTGTTGTTCCTAGCTCTTGAAAACTAGCAGAAAAATAGTCCATGAGCCGACTCATGCAGGGAAGGGAGAAAGCGTGCGCCTTCCCGTGCATGTAAGAAGAAAATTTCTTCAGGCATGAGCCAACGCATCACTCTTATGAGCCGACGCATGACTTTCCAGAATCATGAGTTGACGCATGGAGAAGGCGTGCGCCTTCCCAGGCGCTGCCAGACCTTATTTTTTCACTCATGAGCCGACCTAAGGGCCCATGAGTCGGCTCATGCAGGCTAATTTTGGGAAATTTGTCTTAATTTTGATGTTCCTCACTTTTATCCATTTGAAACATGATATTTGTTGATGATGATATGCATAATGCAAAAATATGATGATGTTAATGACGATATTTTACCCCGAGGTTTAGTAAATAAAAAGACAACTATATTTTGGTGAATGTTAATCCGTAAATGGAATTAATTAAATTATGAATTGTTGTTGGTGATTTGCATAATGCAAAATATGTTGTCGTTGATCGTTTTACCTTGGTGTTTGGTAAACGAAACGTTGAGGGCTTTTGCCTAAATGATGAGTTGATGTTGTTATTGATTGTTGTTGTTGTTGTGTATATGAGTCGTGTCCATTTAGTCACATATGTCAGCATAAGTGATGGGGGTTGTAGCCTCGGCCTTAATGGCACCTTGTTGATAGCCATAATGGCAATGATGATAGCCTCTAATTACGGGCAATAGTGATGGGGGTCGTAGCCTCGGGTACCACATGCATAAACATTGTCGAGTCGCATTTTGTTGTTTGTGTCGTCGTTATGGTTTATGTTGTTCAAGTTGTTGATTTTGTGATGTTTAATGACGATTGTGATGAATGATGATGATAATTGTGAGTGAGATTGGAATATATGTTGAATATTACTTATTATCGGTATCTCTTTATAATTCTGAAACTATATATTAATTATCATCTCTTTATTTATATGATTTGAATTATCTCACCCTTTACTTGTTTCATCGTTACCTTTATATTGGTAACGTGCAGGTGATCCGCGTTGATGAGGTGGATTAGCTCGAGTCATTACTTTTTGAGTCGCTCTGCTCTGATAGCGTAACACTTGGACGCTTTTGTTGTTTTGATTGATAGCATACTTGTATATCTTGATGACTATGTGAATATGTTTATATATGCATAGACGATGATGTATCTACTGCCTTGTGCATATTTATATGCTTATGTGATGTATGATGACATGATCGGTATATTCGACTTCTGATTATTTTGATGATGCATTTTATTGCAAAGCGAAAACCTTGAATATGTGATGCCTCAATTTGTTTATGAAATTTTATTACTCTAATTTATTATTAATTCCGACGGGTAGAATTGAGGTGTTACAGTATGTCCCCTTTTGCAACAATATAGGCAAGTCAATATATTGATGATAATTACATTTTCTAGATTGATCTCTAATTTCATAGGAGTATTTTCGATAAGGGTTAATCATACTACTTCTGAAATTTGATCTATCAATAGCATAGGTAATTTTGGGTTGTAATGCCTTGTCAAGTTTGACATTAAGAGTTTTAACTTCTCTTTTCCAAATATGACAAGTTTCACATCCGGTCCAATTATGCCAAGAAATCTTGTCATCTTTTCTTTCACATTTAAAATGCTCAATCATTGATTCCTTAAGAGCTTCTAGTTCCTTTTTGGATTCGGAAACTTTATGCTCAAGGTATGAAAATATTTTCTTATTTGAGGCTAATCGCTTGAAAGCTTCTTTAGCCTCATGATGTAGAGTGTCAAAATGTCTCTGTAATTCAAGATTAGACACTTTGTCACTATGATCTTATTTCGAGTGTTTTACCTCCTTTTTCTTTCCTTGATTAGCCATAAGGAAAAAAGTTGACTATCACATCTTCATCGCTAGAGTCACTTTTACTTGAGGCTTCACTATCGCTTTCCCAAGGAATGTAAGCTCTTATATATTTTTTTGGTCTCTTTTGGAACTTTAGTTTTCCTTTTTCCCTTTTGAGAAGTGGAAAATCCGGTTTGTAGTGACCGGTTTTTCCATAGTTGAAGCATGATCCTCTTGACTTAGATTTCTTGCCATCATCTTGTTTGGATGGTTTAGATTGTTGTCTATAGTTGACAAGATTTTTATCGAGTGTTATACTTCATTTCTTCGAAGATATTTGTGATATTTCCTCATAAACAGCCCCATATCTTCACTTGAGGTTTCATCATCATCACTAGACTCACTCACACATGAGGTATTGGTGGAGGAATTTGAGCTTGAAGCCTTCAATGAGATTGACTTCCTTTCCGTATCTTTTTTCTTTTCCTTTCTTTCTTTCTTTTCATGCTTGTTGAGATTTGTGAGCTCTTGTTCATGCTCTTGGAGCTTCCCAAATAATGTTGTGATGCTGAGTGTGGCTAGGTCGTTGGTTTCCTTGATAGCGGTAACTTTCGGTTTCCATTATCTATTAGGACATCTATGAATTTTGTTAGTAGCCACTGCATTGGGAGTAACATGACTAAGAGTGTGTAAGCGATTAATAATGTGAGATAATATCTTTTTCATATCGCCAACGGTTTCACCATGCTTCATGTGAAAGAGATCGAACTCTTGAGTCAATGTATTGATTCTAGCAAGCTTAACATCATTTGTGTCTTCATGGGAAATTTGTAGGGCATACCACATGGCTTTAGCGATTGTGCAATGAGATACTCTAAAGTATTCATCAACACCTAAGACCCCTATAATCATGTTTCTACCCTTCCAATCATAGGCATGCATTTTCTCATCATTCTCATCCCATGGTGCTTCCAGTTTAGGTAAGGTAACATTTTCTTTGTTGGTCATGGTTATTTCCATGGGACCATCTTCGATAACTTTCCATATCTTTATATCAACGGAGTCGATATGAACGCGCATACAATCTTTTCAATAGCTATAGTTTTCACCAGTGAAAATTAGAGCTCTCGTATAAGCCCCTTTTGCATCGTTCTCCATATTCTACAAGGTAATATTACGAAGCACTAGATAAATCAGGGCTCATGATATCACTTGTTAGACGATGTGATTGATCTAGAAGGAGGGTTGAATAGATCGGTGTTTTAAAATTTGCGCATTTTAAAAATTATTACAAAAGCCTCCTGGATTTTCAATCGTCTAAACGATCCACTATTGAGAAGATCGGATATGCGAACCGTGCGGATGATGTGAGAAAATTTGCTTTAATCAATACGATTTAAACTCAATCAATTATTCGCCTCAACAATATCTTTGAGTATCGAATACATCCAATGAGAATGTTAAAGAGCAAAGTTAAGCACAATGAACAATTTGTAGAAGAGACAATTTATCAAACACCTTGTAAGCGAAATTTACAAGTGTTTTATTAACTAATTTGTGTTGTCGAAATTTATCACGTTACAATCAAACAGATTGTTACCAATGTATTAGTTAAAGCTCGACTCACCATAAATTTTGTTTATACAGGTTTTATAATTTGAATCTTAAGAATTGAATCAATCAAATAATGAAAGTAAAATGCGAAGAAGAACAGGGGAATTTGTTAAGGAAGTTCCATGTATCGCCCTCGCGTGGTGTACGTCTGCCCCTAATTCTAGAATCTAGAACTAAGAAATTTTTCATAAAATTGCAAATTGTAGCAAGTGAAGAAATAATTCCCTTTTCACACAATTCAATTGTTGATGATGAACCTGTCTTCTTCACGATCCTTGGTTTGAGCCAAACCAAGCATCGATCTCTTCTTGCACACCTCCGATTAGCGATACTTGAAATTACTACCAATTTGCTACAGAATTTGTTTCTCTCAGGTGATATCAAACGAAAAAGATTGACGTTAAATCTACTTTCGTGATCCTCCGGCTACCGTTACATGATCAAGCGAACCCACCGTTCGTTAACCGTTTCACTCGGTTGAATCCGTTGAAGCGAAGATCCGTACCAAAACCCCTGCATCGATCCAGATCTAGGAGGACAAAACCCTAATAGTTTTATTCAAGAAAGATCCCACAAAACACAACCCAATTCTGAATTTGTTCTTCAATTAGACGTTATCACCAATCTTCTAATCTTGATTCAATTGCTTTGATTGTGAAGAAATTGAATTTGAAAAGGAGATGATGAAGATGAAGTGCTCTCAATGTGTATCTTTCACTCTATTCTTGTTAATTCTCAAAAAGAAATAACTCACTATTTATATATGTTAGTGAAATGAACAAAATTAAGGCAGAAAAAATAAAAGAAAAAGTATAAGCACAGTATGAATTCGTCGACCGTTCTAGAAGGGAGGGTATGCGCGTAACCTCTAGGGATTGGGCATTGAAGCATCACAGCTGATTGCGTCGACCACAATAGGGAGATGCATCGATGCAAGTCTTTGGATTTTTGCTCCCAGGAAGCTTTTGTTGATGCGTCGACCATAAGTTCGGCACGTAACTTCCAGAGGGTGTCCCTAAAATCTGCGTCAACCGGAGTAATGGATGCGTCGATGCATCTGCAATATTTCTTGACAAATTTATACTTTTCTTCTATCAGCCTGTCATTCAGCTCTCATACTCTCTCTTGGATGTTCACCATGTCATTTCGGGGATTTTGACATCATAAAAACTTGAGCTATGCTTTGACATAATCCACGTAGAGGTGACATTCAAATAGAAGAGGCGAGATGTCACAACAATATAAAGAACAATTTAATCATAAATATACAAAAATAATCATGCATAGTTATTAAATTCAATTATCACATCATTGCATCATAATCAGAATTAATAACCATAAACAACCACACATCACAATATTATGTCAATAATAGAACATGCAATAAGACACAACACTGACTCTATGCATGTGGTACCGAGATCACTGCCGAATCCACTTCATCTAAGATCGGAGTCACCATTTTCATGAACAGATCGATTCACCTCGCTACTGATCCACTCCATCTAAGATCAGAGCCAACAACAACGTGAATAATTGTATTCTCCTCGCTCTTATCCACTCCATCTAGGATTAGAGCCAACAACAACTCAACATGAATGCATGAGACACAACCATGCAACCCAACATCACATTACATAGATATCAACCATCATTAATGCACTCACCTTTTCCACCACCTATTGTAACTTATTCGCAATAGCACATTGCATCACAATTACCAAATTCGCATACTCGTTTTAAAACATACAACCAAAAATTCATATAAAAGGACCTAACTCCAGGAAATACTTAGCTATTATTTTGGAAACCATTTTTACATAATAGACAACGTTCCGAGTTTTACAACGATTCGAACGGAACGTCAAATGGACACGCGAGCATAAAGTTATGGATTTTCAAAGTTGGAAAAATATTTTTTAATTAGAAAAGACAGGAAACCAGTTTCTCCTACCCCAGGAACCGGTTTCTGCATTTTTATAGAAACATCCACACAAAAACACGAAGAGGAAACTTATTTCTTCAAAACTGGTAACTAGATTCAACTTCGACTAAAACACATTATTTTGAGATTTTTCAAGCGGAAACCGATTTCTCAAAACCCATGAACCGATTTCTGCTACTTTCCATACTGCGATTCCTATACCATTCAACCCCAAAACTTCCCAAATTAGACCTAATACTTGCAAATTAATTCCAATATTGACACACTATTCATACCACATACCCAAGAAAATATAACATTAATTTGATTTATTCAATTGCAATTTCATCAAGGATTTCATCATTTAGATTCAAATATATACAAACAAACCAATTTATAAACAAACACACACAACAACCATACAATCAACATCACCACATACCTAAAATTATACTATCCCTTAGAAAGTTGGAACTTCACCCTTACCTTTGGATTTGAGGTCTCTCTATGTTCCAGCAATGGTCTATTTCCCTAGCTCCTCTTCCATTTCCCTCGATCTCTACTTCTCTCTATTTTTCATGATTGCTACGAATAAGAATACAAAACACCAGTTTCTCCTTAAGTCCTTTTTTCCCTTAGGACCCCTAATATTGTTATTCCCTTCTTAACCTCACTTATGTCATCCAACTTACCATAATGCCCTTGTCATACTTCTACTTATCTTAATTTATTTAATTTAAATGAAACTTAGATAATTAGTTACTAATCTTCCAACTTATTAATAATTCTAATAATTCTAATAATTATTTCTAAATTCAATAATTCACTAATAAAGTATTAAATCTAGAATAACTCTCCACATGCCTTAGACCCAACATTAGCCCACACGCAACAATTTCAAACCACGCATAGCATCAGATAAATCACAACTACACAATTAAATAAATAATATAATATTGGGAGCATTACAAATGCGGAGAAACACAAAAAAGAGGGGTTTAATTGGGTTGCACCATATTTAATCTTTTCGAAACACAAAACACAAAGATAACAAGTCAATAAAAATAGTATAACACAATTATTTTTATCTTGGTTCATTGTTAACTAAGTTACTCTAGTCCACCCCGCAAGATGATTTGCCTTATACACAAGGACTTAATCCACTATAATCAACCAAATTACAGACAACCATAATAAATCTGATTAACCCTATTGGAACCCTTAATAAGTTTGATGATCCTTATTGCAAACCACTATGATCGCAACCAAAGTCTTCTTCAAAGCAGATTACATAAAT
Source organism: Vicia sativa (assembly GCA_021764765.1). Lineage (NCBI taxonomy): Eukaryota > Viridiplantae > Streptophyta > Magnoliopsida > Fabales > Fabaceae > Vicia > Vicia sativa. The sequence continues at coordinate 32,567,747 of CM038797.1, read as the reverse complement.
GTGCAATAACACAAAATGGTTGATAGCAAGATACGAACAACAACTCCTTTCTTATTTACAAAACTATACAAAAAAATTCTCTACATAGTTCTTGTACAGTGATTTAGTGTAGTTTTGTAGAACTGATTTGTTGATTTCAAATTCTTCCAAGTACTTCTTTTATAGATGAAAAGAAGATATATGTTGGAATATAGAATAGGAAACACAAATACACTTATAATGTTTTCACTGATCATGGTGAGATTGGTAGACAATAGTACAAAAATGAATCTCCTTACGCCACTCTAGAAAGTAGAGGTCATAAGGTACTTTTGTAATTTTATACTCACCATCCCACATAATCCCTTAGTCTTGATTGTTGGTTCAATTGATAGGTAGAAATTTTGGTAAAACATTCTGCTCAGAAAAATGCCATGAAGAATACTGAAACAACAGATGTCACAAGAGATGTCCTGACATGTGGTACTGAACTGAACTATTTTAAGTTCAGATATTTTAGGAAGTCAGTTTATTTTACTCTGTATTCCTCGATTAAGGAATCTTATGTAAAGGTATTTAGCAATATTCTTGGAGATCTTATGTCCTACTTCTGTGGAGAAAGCTTAGGACGTTGAAGACTTGTGAGTAAACCAACCCTAGCTGCTGCTACTCTATTTAAGGACTGCAAACCTTGCTTTGTAGGTTAGCCATTCCATACGAACTTAGACTTAGAATTTACATTGTTGGTTGTTTTACTTATTGGTTATTAATTGTGAGCCTCTCTTGTATACTTTGACACTTGAGTTGGACTTTAGTTGAGTTATAATTTGTCAATCACCATAACCTTTGAAGCAAGAGTGATTGTGTGTCTTTGAAGGGTATCTTCAGTAATTGCTCTTGTTGATTGTCACCGTGTGTGACTTAGGGAGTGAGCGGAGGTTCTCATATATAAGATAGGTTTCTTAGGTAGAGGGGTTATTGGGTAGTGGTTAAGTGAGGAGTGTAAACATGGAGGTTTAGCTCTGAATTAATAGTGCTAATAGTGGACTTAATCCCTTGCTTGGTAGCCCCCAGACGTAGGTTGGTTGGAACCGAACTGGGTAAACAATTCACTATGTTCTTACTATTTTCTGCACTCTGACATGTTGTACTGCAAGTATTCATAGGACAGATACCAGTGTTGTGACATCACCTTCGACATCTTATATATGATACCAGAAGTTCAATGATCTTAGTCTTCTATATATTCAGAGGCTTCTGATATGTTTATTGATGAAGCATGTTGTAGAAGGATCAAAACCATGTATCTTTAAAACTTAAGTCATTAGAACCTTACAGGGCTTGTTTAGAGAACTCGTGCCTTCTTAGTCTTCATCATTTGGCATTCAAAAGAATGTCTTCATAGTTTCAGAACTCGTTCAACAAAACCTTGTCTTCAGCATCTTCAGAACTTGGAACAACATAAGTAAAGCTTTTGAAGACCTCCAAAGCTTCTTTCTATAAGTCATGATCAAAAGTTATTTTACTAACGTTCCTTAGAACCATTGTAGAAGACACATTCCTTAATCTTGAATTAACTTGTAACACACCAAAGGTATTCTTCCAGAGTGTTGAGTTAATAACCTAATGATGTCACACGTTACTAGAGTCAAAACGTGTATAGAAAAAGCCACACACTAGACAAAAATCGTTAGTTGTACACAATTATTCTTAAAGATAACATGTAATGTTATCCTCAAAACATAAGGACAAATGTAGAACCAACTTTGTTCTTACACTTATTAAAGAAAATACATGGTTTAGGAAAATAGATGAACTTCTTATCACATATAAAAGTGGAATGACTTGTTCTCAAATATATTTATTTTTATCATAAAGTTATTTCTGGAGAGAACTTGACTACAACATGGAGTTTTAGTTATGGATGTAAGAATTAAAGGGGGGGAAAAGAGAAAATTTCATATGGTAGTGCCACAGATCAAATGGTGGCATTGGTAGGGTAAAAAATAAATAATTTTCCAACACAAAATCGTGGAGGAAGGGTTTGGACAACAACAAGGAAGTGAAAATTATATGTGGAACAAGATGACCCAATACATTAAAAAAGTGGATAAAGAGACTTTGGGTGAATCAAGAGGTTTTAGACCCAGGGTTAAAGAATAACGGTGATGGAATGAAAGTGTCATAGTAAATTTAAAGTAGAAAATAATAATTTTAAATAGTGTGTAGCGATAAAAATTTAAGACTAAGCCATTAATTGACTCAACTCGCATAATAACAAATCGCCACCGCACTTTATTATTTCCAAAGAAATAGGAAAAGAGAGAATAAACCCAAATAGAGAAGAGATCAAGGTAAGGAGGATTGGTTATGTAAAGGAAATATTTTAAGCACCCTAAACATCTACCATACTCCGCATAAACCTCTTTGAAAATCGGTATATTTTGGCTATAATGAAAGTATTTACAAAATAGATTGTGGAGATGAGAAAAGAAGTTTTTTTTTACAATTTTTGATGGAGATGAGAAAAGAAGTTCTGGTAAAAAAGGCCAAAATTGGTGTATTGGTTAATTTTAAAGAAAAGATTTTAAATTAAAAGGTGTACTAAGGCATAAAAAAAAGTTTGAATGAGGTTGATTATTTTTAGTCTTTCAAAAAAGATGTGAAAGTATGATTAACTTGATTATAGATTTGGTCAAAAAAGCATGGACCTAAGTCCAAGTTTATTATGAAAGGGGTTCAAGTTAAAAAAAAAAAAAAAGAATCCTTTGAAAAAGGGAGAATATTTTGAAAATTAAAGAGAATGGGAGGAGATGAAGACATGATCCTAGAACATAAAGTAAAAGCTAAGGTAAGGAAGAGGCTAACAAAATAAGAAGCCAACACTTGACCTAATGAAATCAATGCAGAATTACCATCCTTAGATTAAAACCACAAACATATAGTATACCAAGAGCATATCAATCATCATGTGAAAATAAATCACAAGTAAGAAAGTATCAAAGAAACCTAAGGTTTTAAAACCCAAAGTAAAGTCTTCAATATTGAACCATGTTTCATATAGATCACTTAAGGCCAACATAACAACACCTACACACGAAAGATTTCTCAATACACAAACATAATTATAACAAGGCAATATAAGGTTCAAAGGTCTCAAGTTCTCTGAGTATCAAGGCTTTTAATCCTAAGTCCAAGAAGTCCACAACTCCACAATGCCAAGGATAGTAACCAATAGTCCACAAAATAATTAAGTCTTTTAATGTTCAAGTTGGTTATCAACTACTTAGAGACACTTTTATGATAAAAAAAATATAGAGAAGTCAATGAGGCATCAACAAAGAGATATTTTCCAAGGTAAGTGACATTCGCTTATTGAGGTTTACTTATTAATCAGTTTTCTTCTCTTCAAACGACATTTAAAATTAGCCGATTTTTATTAATTGAAAAAAGAAGGGTACAACCTAGCAAAGTCAAAACAACAAAAATAAAAAATTAAACTAACAGACACAAAAATAAAGACACAAAAAAATTATCCAGAAACATGTTTGAGCTGAAAAGCTCAGAAGAAGACACCTAAGAAGAGTGCATTTATTTGAACCAATGATCATCGAAGGCTTCACAATCAACTGTATTTAGGGCAACATCAGGACCACCACCAATCCTACGAATGATGTCTATAATGTGTTCCTTGATGAGTACTGCAGAAATGACTCTTCCATAGGGAATGAAAAATTTGTTCATGAATCTGGAAATGTTGATGGGTTCCTTGAGGTAGTTGAAAATGATCTGGGGAAGGTTTAGCTGACTACGCCTGAGAAGACACATGATGATGAGCTTATCATCGTGATATAGAAAGTTTCTGCTCACTCCTTGAGGACTAATGTTAGATAAGGTGAACTGAAACCAATCTTTTGCAATTGGAAGAAGTGTTTCTGGATTGGAAGGTTGATAAGGAAAGTGGGATTCAAATAGAATCAATAGTTTGAATTCAGGGGTGCTTATAATTGATTCATCAGTGGTGGTGACACCTTCTTGGGGACAGCCAGTGGCTTGAGTAATAGAATCTATGGGAATAGAGACTGGGAATCCATAGATTTTGGATGATATCAAAAGACCTTCAAGACTGACTCGAGCATTAATCTAGAAGGATTTAATAAGATGTGGACAAATTGGTCCATGGAGCATAGCTAAATAGTTGTTCTAGTTCTGAAAGTGAATGCTAAGATGAAATTATGGCTAGTGCCTATAATCTTTGGCTTCCTTTCTCCAATGACCTCTAGGAGATCATCGTTTCCGTGAAAGGTTCTAGAGTTTGAATTGCGAGACATGTTAGGGTTTTGGTGAAATGAGGTGAGAGGAGAGTATATTTGATGAGAAGGTTTAAGAAGATATAAATAGATGATAAAAGATGTATGGCATGCAAACAATTTAATGAAAGTGTAATTAAAGATTTTTGAGTAGAGTGAATGTGAAGAAAAGAGACAATGATATTTGAGCATGCATGCAGATAAAAATGTAATTTCCAAGACAGTTATAAATAGACTAAATAGACACGGACTATTATTAGGAACATTTATCAATAAAGGAATGCGTAAAGTTTCTTGGAATAAGTACAAATATTATAGAGTGGGTGTCTAGAGCTATATAATACAAAAACTAGAGAAGGGTTAGAAAGTTTGACCACTCATAGGAAAATATAACTTTCTTCTTACTTTCTTAGACGGGGTAGAACTGACAGTTTCCAGAGATACTCTTATATTCTTGTTATGTTACCCGTGTGGTCTGTATCACAAAGTCTAGAAGGGTTTTTCTTCTGATGAAAATATTTTAGTCCAAGTGCTTGATATGTTTGGATCACTAGGAGTTTCTTCCGTTTTCGAATAGATCTCATTTCAACTTTTCCCTTCTTTCTAACCGTAACTTTGTACAATCAGCAGACCCTTGATTTTGAAAGTTTATCTTTCTGATTCAGCTTGTTTCTGAGACCATTTTAGTGCCTATGGCATGATTGTCTCTGGGTTTGGGTATTAGATCTGAGACAATGTTTTTGGAAAAATGATTGAGCTATTTTTGCATTGCTAAAATTCATTCATTATCTTGAGGAGCTTCTTTATATGTGGTTGATTCAATTTGAGAAACAAGCCTAATATAGTTTCTTCAGTTTTCTTAAGGGTGAAACTTGTTCTGGGAGGTTTCGTCTTGTCTCCCAGAACAAGTTCTTTGGAGTGATTCTTGTGAGTCATCTTTCTTGTTTTTGTATCTGGACCATCATAGTCTTCGCATTTCTTCTCTTTTTGGATCTCTCTACACGGTTAAGTGTTTGATTTTAAAATCAATAACAGAGCCTAAGCTCTGATACCAACTAAAGGTAGAGAAAAACACAAGAAAAGGGGTTTGAATCGTGTTCTCAGAAATCATTTGATTTTTGCTTGATTTTGACGTTTATTGCAGAAGCCTTTAATCAAGTAAACAAAGCTACAAGATAAAGAACATATAAATTTTATACAAGTTTACCTTCTAAATAAGGCTACATCTTTTCCACACTCCTCATGTGATTTTGCCTTCAAAAAGGACTTAATCCAATAATATCAAAAGATTACATCCTCTAAGAGTCTAGAAATACACCTTAGCCCTCTGAAGTAATTCCGACCACAACTTAGTACACTTGAGCACTCTCAAGTACTTCTGACTACAACTTAGTACACTTAAGGAATCAAATCTAGAAAGATTTATGATCAAATAGTGTTTACAAGGTTGCTTCTAAAAAGATAATGCACACTAATATAGATTAGTAAAATATTACACTATAAAGCAACAACTCAGTGTAAATATTCTATTTTTAAGTGACCCCTTAATACTAGGTGTGTATGAAGTTTGAGTGCTCTTGGTGTTTAGTAGTGCCACTGGTGCTACATACTTCCACACCTTCAAGTGATATATATATATATATATATATATATATATATATATATATATATATATATATATAGGCTTGAAATTAAAAGAGTCGTTGGACATATTTAAGAATGGCATTTAATGAATTGTAACGTATATGTTACAATAAACGTGTGTCTAGTGCAAATCTCTCTTTTCAATATAATGATTACTTCATTAGAGCATGGTTACTTCTTTTCATTTATCAAAGATATTTTGTTGAGATATACCATCATTGTTTTCCTTGAAAACTGTGATTGTTATTTCTTTTTCTTGAAGAACATGTCTTGATATTTCTGGTCTTTTATCAGCTTTGGTCATAAGACATTTTTGAGGTGTTAAGTTTGAACGAGATCAATAACTTGTCTTTGTTCTTCTGTTTGTTAACTTAAGAGTAGTTCAGAAACTACTGTTTTGTTGTAGTGCAGAAACTCTTTTTGTTGACACTAAGTCTTATCTTCAGAATTAAAGGCATTAGCTTATTTGAGCCATAAGGCTTTTCTTTTGATTTTGGATTACTCTTTGCTGGCAAGTCTCATTTCTTTCTGATTAGTTATTTGATATATTAATCTTCTTTCTGAAGTGGAAGTACTAATGATCCATAAGACTTTGCTTATTTAGAAACCTTTTGATGTTGAATCGTGTCTTCAGATGTATAAGCAACAGTCTTATTTGAGAGACAACTTTGTTGCCGAATGCTTTCTAGTTCTAATATCTTCATTTGATATATTAATATTTGATCGATTTCTTTTCTGATAAACATAGCTTTTGTTGAATAAGAAGTTTGATAGGATATCAACCTTTGATCTTGTCTTCTGATGGAATACTTCTGATGTTTGAGTAATGGTGCATATTCTATGAATTTTTGGGAGTCTTCAGAAATGTGAGCAACACTTCTAGTCTTTACTTCTGAACTTCTGCGTTGGAAGTATGTTTCTTGTATTCGTTTATTTCTGATATTGAAGCTTATCTGAAACTCTTTCTTCTTGGTCATTCATTTGAGACTCTTTACTTTTCGACCATTAAGTATTCCATAGAAACAACTGATGTTGTGTTAGAAACATATTTTAAGTGTTTTTCTTTATCTGAGTTAATAAGAGATTCTGATGATGTCTAGATTTATGCCATAATACCCGTGCATTTAATGAAACTATTAGTACTAAGATTGTTACTCACAAAATATATATTTGTTATCTTCAAAACACATATCCAAATCTTATTCTAACACGTATGAATTGTTCAACTTCTACGATGTAAGCATTACAACTATTTTACATAATTATATGTATATTAGAATTAACAATTAAATATATTTGATTTTACAGCCATACAGCAAGTAATACAAATGTTGCAAACACAACAAATGTCAAACGTGGAAGGGGTCGGCCAACAAAAAAGAACAATGGTGTGCCAGAAAGAGCTTACAACCTTATGTGCATCGATCACATTAATTTAACTCCACAACACCCCTTTGTTCAAAACCAAACTGAAATTCCACCTACTCCTACTACGTAATTATCTATTTATGTTTAAAACACCATTACTGTTATTATTGGTGTTCCTTCTGATCTAACGTGTTTACATCGATTTCAACTATGTGGAGCATAATACACCAATATTTGATGTGCCATCAGGTTCACATATGTTGCCAACATTAAACACATGCAACGTTTTTAAAGCTACAATTAACTTGGATTTCAATAGTGATGAGGACACGGATTCCGACTTTGATCCTTTCTTAGGTAATATTAATTATATATATATATATATGTTTGGTTGTGATATGGTTGAATATATCATATACATATTTGAACCTATTTCATGATGAAGACTTTAGTTTTTGCAATTTAAATTTCTCTGTCATATGCATAATATCTTAGAGGATTCACAGTACATGTCATTCTATTGCATACAACTAATACACATTTCTCCATCAATAGTACAAGAATATTTCGATGACGAAATAAATATATGGAAAAATAGCGGATAAATAAATGAAACAGTAACAGAATAATTCAATTATAGAATACTAATGATGAAAATAATAATTGATGGTGAAAACTTATCAGCCCCTAAGCACACAGTACTTCTCTCACCAGGATGGTGAATCCTAATGGAATTCCTAGATGCCTAATCCCTACCTTTCTGTCCTCTTTTATGCCCATAAGCTTATTCCTAATTTATCGAAACAAACCCCCTAATTAAAATAACAAACTCCCTTAATTAAAATAACAAACTTATTTAATAACAATTCCTAAAATAACAATAACAAACTCATATGATTATTCAATTTATTCTTTTGTTCCTTTATTTCTCCTGTAAACCCTCCAAATCTTTGGCTTGGGCCCACTATCAAGGCCCACCACTTGATTCACCTTTCTATCAATTCCCGCCTCCATAGAAACGACCTTGTCCTCAAGTCAAAAGTCTGGAAATTGACCCTATAATATGACATTATCCTCCCATGTCACGTCCTCCCATGTCTTGTGCTTCCATTTAATGAGACTTTGTTGTACAGTCACTCCTTCCTTCATAGTCACCCTCGAGCCCATGACCTTATTTGGATACACATCACTCTCATCTGTGAGTTCCAAATCTTTGGGAAGTTCCCCTAGAACCTGATAGGCTCCTACTTCCTTCTTCAATAACGACGCGTGAAGAATAGGGTGGATCCTGGACTGATCAGGAAGTTGTAGCCTATATGCCACATCTCCAACCTTAGCTACAACTTTGAAAGGCCCATAAAAATGTGCCGCTAATTTTTGATTGATCCGTTTAACCACTGAATGTTGTCTGTGAGGTCGTAATTTCAAAAAACCCATTCACCAACCTGAAAACGCACATCTCTTCTTTTCTTGTTAGCATAACTCACCATTTGTTCTTGAGCTCTTTGTAGATGTGATTTAAGTTGTTTTAGAGCCTCATCTCTCTCACTTAGCTCTAATGCCACCGCAGCCACCTTGGTCTAATTTGATAAAAATCACAGAATACTAGGAGGATGCCTTCCATAAACCACTTTAAAAGGAGTTTTCCCAATCGACACATGATAGGTGGTATTGTACCGAAACTCCTCCCAAGAGAGCCAATTTGACCATGTTTTGGTCTGATCTGAAGCAGAGCATCTCAAGTAGCTTTCCAGACATCTATTTATCACTTTCGTTTGCTCATCCGTTTCCGGATGATAGGCAGAACTCATCTGCAATTTAGTGCCCTGCAATTCAAATAATTCCAACCAGAAATGGCTCACAAATAAGGGATCCCTGTCACTGATAAGAGAATTTGGAATTCCACGAAGCCTAACTATTTATTTTACAAACAATTCCGCAATGGATTTAGTGGTGTAAGGATGCTTGAGCAATATGAAGTGACTGTATTTTGATAACCTATCCACAACCACAAGTATAACCTCATAACCCTTAGACTTAGGCAAACCTGTAATGAAATCTAGATAAAGATCCTCCCAAATGCCATTAGGAATGGGGAGAGGTTGTAGCAAACCTCCAGGAGTCGTGGCCGCATATTTTTGTCTTTGATAGACATCACAAGCACGCACAAATTCTCTTACCAACTTCTGCATTCCCTGCCAATATAAATTATCCGCCAGCTTCTGGTAAGTTCTCAAGAAACCTAAATGTCCACCCGTTGGAGTGCAATGAAATTCCTCCAACAAAAGAGGGATAGATGGGGACTTGGGAGAAAGAACCAACCTGCCATGATAAAACAACACACCTTGCTTAACAAAATAGTCATGCTTAGAATCAGAAGCAGACAACACAGTTTGTATCATGTTCTGAATTTCTGGATCATCTGTTACTTCATCTAAAAGTTTCTTGCTATCGGTCCATTGAGGGTACGAAATCAAAGTACCCAAATCAGCATCGTCATAACATCTGGATAGAGCATTAGCAGCTTTGTTCTCCCTCCCTGGTTTATATTTCACCTCAAACTGATAGCCAAGCAACTTAGCCAACCAACATTGTTGGTCTGGGGAAGTTATCATCTGCTGCAGGAAGTGTGTTAGACTCTTGTGATCGATGTATACTATGAACTTCTTTCCCAACAAGTAGTGTCTCCAATGCTGAATGCACAATACCAAAGCCATAAGCTCTTTTTCATACACTGGCTTTGCTAAATTTCCCTGAGATAATGCTTTTCTAAAAAACGCGACAGGTTTCCTCTGCTACATTAACACTGCTCTGATACCTCTACCAGCTGCGTCATATTCCACTTCAAAAGGTAAAGAAAAATTAGGTAATACCAAAACAGGGGTGAAGTCATGATAGTCTTCATCAATTGAAAAGTTGCATTTTCCTCTATTCCTCATGCAAAGTTGTCCTACTTGGTCAGCTTAGTCAAAGGCTTGGCTACTTTGCCATAATCCTTAATAAATTTTCTATAGTACCCTGTAAGTCCCAAAAATCCACGAACTCCATTAACATTCTTTGGTTCTGGCCAATCCAAAATGCTTTGTACTTTAGTAGGATCTACTGCTACCCCTTCACCTAAGATGATGTGCCCCAAGTAATCGATCTTCTTACACCCAAACTTACACTTAGCATGATTTTCAATAAAGCAGTTCTCATGTAAAACAGAAAGAGCCTGAGTTAAGTTTTTTTGATGCTCTTGAATGATCTTACTGTATATGAGAATATCGTCAAAAAAAACTAAGACGAATTTCCTCAAAAAAGGCCTAAAAATATCATTAATAGTTGCTTGGAAAGTGGATGGAGCATTCATTAACCCAAATAGCATCACTAGATACTCATAGTGCCCATTGTGAGTTCTAGAAGCTGTTTTGGGAATATCATCTTCATGCACCCTGATTTGATGATAACCAGACTTAAGGTCAATCTTCGAAAAAAACAGTTGAGCCATGTAATTCCGCCAATAATTCATCTACAATGGGAATATGGTACTTATCTTGAACTGTAACTTTGTTAAGAGCTCTGTAATCCATGCACATTCTCCAAGTTTTATCTTTCTTTTTTACCAACATCACAAGACTAGAGAAAGCACTCATACTGGGTTTGATCACTCCAGCCTACAATAGTTCAGTCACTTGTTTCTCAATCTCCTCTTTCTGATGGTGAGGATACCGGTAGGGTTTAACATTGATTGTCCCCTACTTAGGAAATAATTTAATATGGTGCACCTGAGACCTCTCTGGAGGCAACTGAATTTGATCTTTAAAAACCGCAGGAAATTGTTCTAGAATTGTAATTAATTCTATTGGCATAGAGACCTCGCCAGCTTCGAATTGGTGATGCTGAGATCCCCCTCATTCAGCTCTCATCCTATTCTGCTTGTCTTCCAAAAATGAGTTCATATAATTATGCTCCTCTTGCCTTCTACCTTGACCCAACACCTTTACCATCTGCCCCTCATGCATGAACTGCATAGACAACACCTTCCAATCCATTATCACCTTCATCGTTAAGAGTTTCTTCTTTACCCAAAATCAACACTCGTAAGGATCTCTTAGGACACTTATGAAGAGTAGGGTGATACTTGCCTCCACACTTGAAACACAGCCTCTTCGCCCTTCTCTCAGCCATCTCGTTGTTGTGAATGTTGCGAATCCTTTTCATTTTTTAGATCGCGAATCATTTTCATCCTTTTTCCTAGTTAAAGCTAACGATGTCGTAGAGATCATGTTAGATCCACTAGATCATGTTTTCTAAGTCGGGTTGGCCCAACTGGAACGATTTGTCTCTTTCGGGTTTGACCCGCTCCTACTCCGAAAGGATGACCTGGCCCAATCATTACAGCCCAATCGATCCTTCCCTCCTTTTTTGCTACCATATTTTCCTGCATCATCATCATCTTCTCTCAACTCTTCCTCTATGTCTTTTGTGATACGCATCATCTACATTCGATTCAGGGGATTGAGAGTCTGAACCCTACGACGAATTTGTGGCTTCAAACCACTCATAAAATAACCCAGATACTGTTCTGTCATACCCCAAAGTTTGCCCTCCTACTTCTCAAGACATTTCATACATCCATACTCAAGGATTCCTCAAGGGTTGATCAGACAAACCCCCTCCTAGACAATCAACCCAAACTAGGGTTTGGTATTTCTCAGATCAAGATGGACTTCCAACATCTCCAATGGTCATCATGCCTCCTCATATGCTTCAAATATTCTCCATGTCAAGTTTCAAGCCTTACAAGTCAAGTTTCCTCAGACAATTGCTCAGATGGTTGAAAATCAGTTGTATTGGACAAAAAGTCAACTGTGGTCAACATACAGTCAAACTTCATGATTTTTGGTCAACATCCTCATTTTGAAGTTACATTCATAATTTGATCAAGGGTTGATCATGATTCATCAAGAAAACTCAAGATTTGATCAAAAGTCAAACTTTCCAAATTAGGGTTTTCTTAGGAAAAGTCAACTGAACTTTGACTGAGCATAACTTCTTCATACTTTCTCAAACAATTTTCCACCACCTCTCATTTTGAAGGAAATTCAATTCTCTACAACTTCATGTCTCACAAGAATGTTCAAAAATGCTTCATTTGGAAGGTATGGATCAAAACATTACAGGTCCTTTTCAAAGTCAACAAAAAGTCAACTTTTTGTTTTGGAGATTTATTGAGCATGGAAACTCCAATTGAGATGAAACCAAAGAGGTTGGTTAGAGGATACTTAGACCTTTCTAAAAACTCCAAGAACACTAAAAAATGTGTAAAATTGAGCAAAATACACCATTTAGAAGTTGGGTATTTTTGAACAATTGCACAAAAGGAGATATTTGTCAAAATCCAATTTTTTCCAAATGGGCCTATAATTTTATGATCCAAACTTGATCATAATATTATTTGTGACCTATTGATGCCTTGCCATGACAATTTTCTATTTTATTGATTTATTTTTGAATTTAAAACCATTTAATTCAAATTTAAATTATATAAAATATGAAAGTAAGATATATTTTCAAAAGGAGTGGATTTTTATCAAGCTTGAGGTCCAAGATAGCCCACAAAACATACCAATTTCGTGATTGCTTGCACATGGAAGAGAAAATCAAATTTTCTCCAAAATTTGATTTTATTTGAAAGAAATTTATTGCACATTCGATATCCAATCTTTTTTCCTTCTTTTTGCTCTCCTATTACACTCTATAAATACCAAGCAAGCTGCACAAGACAAGGGACGAAACCCTAGCCCCAACAACATCCCTTATTTTGCCAAATTTTTTCTCAAAGTTGTGAAATTCGAATTTTACTTTGCAGCCACTTTCAGCCTCTCTCAACCATCCAAACGTGTTCCTGAGGTAATTTAGAGTGAGTATGCATCATTGTTCATGACCAAAACTGCCTGAATCGAGCTACATACATTCATACATATTCAAAATTTTCTTGAAATTGCATTTTTATTATATGCTTGTTTTAATCGATTCTAACCGTTTTAATCAGTTCATGAGATGCTAAGGGATGGATCTGGGCCATCCTTTCACAGCTTGAACGTCAGAATCACATATTGCCATGTTTAGGGTTTAGGAACTGTGAAGCTTCGAACTGGCTTGTACAAGCATTTTCAATCGAAACTAATGGTACCATTGAACTCGCAGCCATCGAATTAGGGGGTAGGGTAGCCCTAGCTCCGGCGCTGACTCAGGCGAAGACCGGCTGACTGAAGGCGTGGCACTTTGGAGCGATCTGATTCGTTCATTCATAAGTGACTGGGCCCGGCTTGCTGACTGTGTTTGAATACATATCCATGACACGTTTACATTCAAAAACAATTGATTTTGGTTTCCATGACACGAAGTGCACGCTGGTGTAGTGGTTAAGGCATTGGCTTATGAAGATTCTCTCAAAGGTCTCCAGTTCAATCCCTAGCAAGACCAACTCTTTTTTCCTTTTTACAAAACTAACTATTTTCATATTTTCTTATTTATTTTCTTTTAATATTTTCATTCAATTTATTTTATCTTCTAATATTTTTATCATGCATTTAAAAAACACCAAAAATATTTATTTTTAGCATACTCATCAGAAAAATGTTTATTTAATTTATAAAATTAAAATTATTATTTTTGCATGCATATTTAATTTAATTGCTAATTTATCATTTAAATGACTTTTAATTGTTTTTAAATTATCAAATTTACTCCAAAAATTCCCAAAAAATTATTTTATCATATTAATGTCATTATTTGCATAAAAACTTTTTCTCATTCAAAAATGCTTATTTTTACTAACATTTTCTTCTTATGCAATTTTCTCCCATTTCCCGATTTTTCATCTGTTCACAGGTTATACCGTTTCGGACAATTTTTATTGCTTTTCTTTTCCAATAATGTAATTGCCTATGGTATGTAATAGTTTAATTAGGACTTTTATTTTTCGCACTTTCAATTATGTATCTGCCCCAAAGCCATGTAATAGCGTAGGATTTATCTTTCCGCACTTTATATTTCCGCAATTTACTTTTCCGCATCTTATAAACTGTTAGTAACTAGGCGTGTATGGAAAGATAAAATTGGACATAGATCACTCATAATTCCAAGATAAAATACCTGAAATCAACACACTCTTTTCACACATGCACCCCTTAGGGTAATTCTCTCTTGTTGCCTTTACGAAATCAAATGGTCAAGTCCCTCGAACGTAGAGGTATTCTAGCACCGTTGCCTTCAAAACGAATCATCATAGTCCCTTCGATACAAATATCATAAGACCCACGATGTCGCCTCCGAATACATGATCTTGACCCTCGATTGTCGCCTACGATAAATGATGATAGTCCCTTCGAATGTGCTAGGATACTTCCTACAAGTTGCTTTCTATGACCATCCGATGTCCCTTCGAATGTCCCGCTTACATCCAACGAATGGAGTTACCTACCAACTAATGGTATGGATAACGCTGTTCTAAAGGAAAGTAAAATAATACGAAAACGACCAATTCTGAGTTGGTAATAAGACTTTTAGTTGCTTGCTCTATCAAATACTTTTTTACACCTCACACTTTTCTTCAAAGTTCAAAACTCTCTTCAAAACGAAACAATTCCGAACACTTTGTATACGTTCCTACATGAATCATTACAAAGTCAAAGCGAAATGCCTTTTCAAAACATTTTTGTCAAACACACAGAAAGCACAATTTTTAAAGTGATCTAAGACCAACTAAGAGCCCGTAGATAACTACGGATGGAAAGGGGTGCTAATACCTTCCCTTTTCATAACCTTCTCCCTTACTCAGAATCTAACGAAGGTCTTTTTCTGTACTTTTTACCTTCCCTTAATTGGATAAAAGAAAAGTCGGTGGCGACTCTTGCTATCCGCACATTTGCGATACAAAATCTCAAAGTCGGTTCACCGTTACAGGCGCGACGACGGGGAGACACCCTAAAAGAGAGAATACCTTAGGGATTGCTAGATCACTTATCGCTTCGTTTGATTTGCTTGCTTTATCTTTAAGGGTTGCTTGGGTATTATATTTGTGGGGATCCTACACCGGATCCGGTTTCCTTTTAGGTAAGTAGCAATAAATCGTCGCGACCGTTAGACGATATCAAAACGGTCAACATGATGGCTACGTTAGTGTGACACTTTGGATGTCTGATACTCTTCATTTCCAAGTTGAGGATAGTATTTGGCTTCTGCGTGGTGTCATCAAGCACTAACTAAACTTTTAGAACCCTAATTGACCCATCATGGCCATTAGAAGGTAGTGAGATGGCCGGCTTTGGTGCAGACTAAGGTTGGCTGATACTTGATGCTACGCTCATTGAGATCAGACTTTTGGGATATTTTCGGTCGACCACTTGGTAGTCGTATTGAAATAAACGCCTACGAGAAAGATCAATGATATGAGATTCCTAGAACCCTTACTATTATTATAGGATGAACCAACTCAAACTTTTGGTGGGGTAATCACCTATACCTCGTGCAAGCCTTAAACCTAGGCTCATTGTGTGAATTGTTTGTGTGTGCTAAACATGACATCATGACATCATCGCATTGCATATCATTTCTAACTATTTCAAGGACCTTGGGATTTATCTTTGCTCTGTTTTGTAGGTATTATGGCTTCTAGAAAGACTATCTGAATCAACTTCATGGGTATACCTTCTCAGCTCAAAGAATTGGTTTCGGAGATTTACGACCATGCTCAGTTCATCAAAAGACATGGTTATCTACTTGACTTGGTTATCTCCGGTTTTGAAGAAGATATGATGCATGTCCTATTCCAGTTCTTTGATCCGAAACACCATTGCTTTACATTCCCAGATTATCGGTTAGTTCCTACCTTGGAAGAGGTCTCTAAGCTACTTGGGATACCTATTCTTGACCAAATGCAATTCACCGGTTTAGAAATGGTTCCTAGGTACGAAAACATCACATCCGCCTTACATCTAAAGCGCTCAGACATTGAAGCCAATTGGGAAACAAGAAGCGGAGTTAAGGGTTTACTTGCTAAGTTCTTAATTAAGAAAGCCCGATGTGATACGGTGAACTGACTTTGTAGGATTTTTGTATCCAAATGTGCGGATAGCAAGAGTCGCCACCGACTTTTATTTTTATCCAATTAAGGGAAGGTAAAAGTAACAGAAAAAGACCTTCGTTAGATTCTGAGTTCGGGAGAATGGTTATGAAAAGGGAAGGTATTAGCACCCCTTTCCATCCGCAGTTTATTCTACGGGCTCTTAGTTGCTCTTAGATAACTTTTTAAAATTGCTTTGTGTGTTTGACAAAGATGTTTTGAAAAAAAAGGCATTTCACTTTGACTTTGTAATGACTCATGTAGGAGTGTATACAAAGTGTTCGGAAATGTTTTGTTTTTGAAAGAGAATTTGAACTTTGAAAAAAGTGTGTAGTGTGAAAAGCATTTGATAGAGCGAGCAACTAAAAGACTTATTTACCCACTCAGAATTGGTCGTTTTGTACTTCTACGTTCCTTTAGAATAGCGCTAGCCATACCATTAGTTAGTAGGTAGCTCCATTCGTTGGATGTAAGCGGGACATTCGAAGGGACATCGGATGGTCATAGAAAGCAACTTGTAGGAGGTATCCTAGCACATTCGAAGGGACTATCATCATTTTTCGTAGGCGTCAATCGAGGGTCAAGATCATGTATTCGGAGGCGACATCGGGGGTCTATGATCTTTGTATCGAAGGGACTATGATGATTTGTTTGGAAGGCAACGGTGCTAGAATACCTCTACGTTCGAGGGACATGACCATTTGTAATCGAAGGCATCGAGAGAGAATTAACCTAAGGGGTGCGTGTGTGAAAGAAGTGTGTTGAATTCAGATATTTTATCTTGAAGATTAGTGTGAGCTATGTCCAATTATTATCTTGCCATACACGCCTAATTACTAGCAATTGATAAGGGGTGCGGAAAGTAAAATGCGGAATGTAAAAGTGCGGAAAATAAACCTACGCTATTACATGGCTTTGGGGCAGATACATAATTTAACTTGCGGAAAATAAAACCCTAAATTAAACTATTACATCCCATGAGCAGTTACATTATTGAAAAGATAAAATGATAAAAGAAAAAAAACGTCCGAATCGGAGCAACCTGTGAAAGAATAAGAAAATTGGGAAATATGATGAAATTGAAATAAGAGAAAATGTTAGAAAAAATGCAAATTTTAATATGAGAAAATTTATGCATGCTGGAAATAAGATAAATAAGCTATAATAATTTTTTGGGATTTTTAGATGTGTCTTAGTAATTAAAAACTAATTTAATATGATTTAAATGTTAAAATCAAAATAAAAATAAATATGCATGCAAAAAGATATTTTTTAATTTTGTAAATTAAATAAAGATTTTATAAAACTACTGCAAAAAGAAGAATATTTTTTGATGATTTTTTAATGTTTAAATAAAATATAGAAAAGAATTAAAATATGATGAAAATATTAAAAATAATGAAAATATGGAAAATATTTGAGTTTGGAAAAGTGTAAAAAGGGATTGTCTGAACCAGGAATCGAACTGGAGACATCCCTTTCAAACCTTGAAAACTGATATGCTGACCAACTGAGCCAAGCGTGCGCACTGTTTGGAAACGGATTGGTTTGAAAATAACACGCGTCATCTTTCCCTTTCCTCCCGCTCGCGCCAGTTCATCGTCTTCTTCGATTTGAATTTTCAAAAGATAGCGTCGGCTTTGGCTCGACGCTACAGGCCCTGGCAAAATGGAAAATGCAGCATACATAATATAAATAAGTTCTAAAGACATGGTTTAACTCCAGGCATCATTCCGAACACGATGGGCATGGTCTCGTGGTCCAATTTTATGTATTTCGTGAAACCCTAAAACGAACTCAGGAACCCTAACCATGGCATCTTGAGTTTCCGGTCATAGAAATGCAATTAAAGTACCCAGAAAGCTTGCAATCTTCCTACTAATCACAAAAACAAACACAAAACATGTTAAATATGCATGAATCAAAGAATACGATTTTTGAAATTTCAAGAACAAACCAAATTCAGTTTTCACGATTCTGGATGATTTTTGGCAAAGTGAAGGTCTGGATCGATTCAGGAGGTGTCAAGGAATATGTTTTGATGCTTGGAATCGACTGAAACAATCCAAAACCACGGCTGCAAGTTCTTGAAGACCACGGATTTTTGAGCTTTGGATTAGGGTTTCTGGAGCAATTCTTCCGTCCTCTTTTGATTGATATGCATTGTGTATATATACTGGAAGGATTTGAGATTGAATTTGGAAAGATTTGATCAATAATCAATGATAATCAAATTTGATTTTTTCATGAAAATCAAATTTTCAAATTTGATCAATTTCAATCCAATCTTGCCTTTTTTGCTTCAATTCTGATTTGGCTAGCATTTGTGAGTTAATTGGACATCAAGGAAAGAATAAAAATCAATCTTTCAATTAATTTTGATTTTATACTTTATTTTTGAATTTAATTTGTATTTAAATGAATAAATTCCAAATTAAATAGAAAAATAAACCAAAAATTCGTGGCATTGGGCTTGGATATTCCTAATTGCTTGAGAAACAAGTTAGGATGAAGAAAAGATAGGCCCATTTGCAAAAGATTTGATTTTTTGAAGTATCTCTCTTTGTGCATTCTTTCAAAATTGCCCAACTTGTGAATGGTGCAACTTGCTCAATTTTCCACATTTTTGAGAGTTCTTGGACTTTTTGGAAAGCTCTAAGAGTCCTCTAACCAATGTTTTTGGTCTCATCTCAATTGGAGTTACCATGCTCAAAATATCTTCAAAACAAAAAGTTGACTTTTTGTTGACTTTGAAAATGACCTGTAATGTTTTGAGCTATACCTCTCAAATGAAGCATTTTTTGGACATTCTTGTGAGACATGAAGTTGTAGAGAATTGAATTTCCTTCAAAACAAGAGGTGGTGGAAAATTTTTTGAGAAAGTATGAGAAAGTTATGATCAGTCAAAGTTCAGTTGACTTTTCATCTAGAAACCCTAATTTAGAAAGTTTGACTTTTGGGCAAATCTTGAGTTTTCTTGATGGATCATGATCAACTCTTGATCAAATGATGAATGTAACTTCAAAATGAGGATGTTGACCAAAAATCAGAAGTTTTGACTGTATGTTGACCGCAGTTGACTTTTTGTCCAATACACCCGATTTTCAACCATCTGAACAATTGTCTGAGGAAACTTGACTTGTGAGGCTTGAAACTTGACATGGAGAATCTTTGAAGCATATGAGGAGGCATGAAGGTCATTGGAGATGTTGGAAATCCATCTTGACTTGAGAGATACCAAACCCTAGTTTGGGTTGACTGTCTAGGAGAGAGTTTGTCTGATCAACTCTTGAGGAATCCTTGAGTATGGATGTATGAAATCTCTTGAGTAGATGGAGGGCAAATTTGGGGTATGACAGCTGCCCCTGCTCAATCTTCTTGTACTGGAAGGTTAGATTGACATGCTTGTCTTTCGTGACCGGAGGTAGAAGATGATTGAACACCGAGTACACCAAAATTTGCACTCGCTGGTGGATGATGCGGAATGGGCTTACGATGCCATTGGAGAAGTTGGAGACTTCACGGGGAACGAGTCGACGCTAGACTCGAGTTTGTTAAATAGGAGAGCTGACGGAGATGGGCTTAAGATGCCATCCGAAAGGTCGATGTGGGAATGAGTCGACGTTAGACTCAGATGTTCTGAAACGAGAGGAGATGGGCTTAAGATGCCAAGGGAATCGACGTTAGACTTCGTGATCACTTTGAATGAAGTTATTGGTTTGTATTGATTTTTAACCATATATGCAGATTCTTGATAGTGAAGAGATGTTGACAAATAGTCGGAGATGGGCTTAAGATGCCATCCAAGGCAACTGAGTCGTATGCTAGACTCAGAGTTGCTGATAATCGTAATAAATCTTCGTGTTGATTACTCTGAGGGAAATTGTAGTTGGCAAGAATGTGGATAGCTTCCCTGTTGTGCATCGGGTGTTGATCCATTGCTCGTTATCGGAGGATAACCGAGGTGGTCTTCGGATAGTTTTCCGCCGGTTCGGGCTTAACTCGACTAGTCGCGGAGGTGGTCTTCAGATAGTTTTCCGCGGCTCGGGCTTAACTCGACCCGGGGCGGTCTTTCGATAGTTTTCCGCCGGCTCGGGCTTAATCCGGACCTGTTTGCAAAAGTGATCACACTGCTTTGGAGAAAACAAGAGAAACTTTGATAGAATATTCGTTAGTTTTATGCAAAGTATGATGCATGATGTGTATATGAATGACATATGCATGAATTATGACTTTATGAGAAATGAATGGATGATGAATGTTGTGATATTTCAAAACATATCCATCTTGAAGAAGATGCGGATATTCTGCTTTGAGATTTTCGACACTGGGAATTGAGTAGGTGAGAACCCCGCTTTGAAGGAGAAGAAAGATATCTTGGATTCCTCCGTGCACTATCTCGACCAAGTTTTGGGCCTAGACATTGTTGAGGAAGGTAGAGATTCGAGAGGCTCGTTGTCGGAGATCTCATATAGACCCCCCGAGGAAAGTCCGGAGGCGATCCGCTGAGGACCTTGTATGTAGATCCCGCCGAGGAAATTTAGGAGGTGCTCCACTGGGATTCGAGTGTAGATCTCACTGGAGAGCATTTGATGGTTCGAGAGACCGGCTTGAAGAGTCTAGAGTCCGTTGTAATCTCCGGCCGGGAATAGAAGGTGGTTTCTCCTGTACTATCGACCAAGTTTGAGTCCGGATACGCTAATGGGAAAGGGAAGGATTGAGACCCGTCTGGGATGAATACCTTGACTGGGATGAGGTGTTACCGCTAGAGATCGATGTAACGTTGTTCGATTGAGTGGAATTGCTGCTCGTGGATTCCCTTATACTCACTGGGAAGGTGTGTTGTGGTGACACCTTTATGCTCTGGGGAATTGTATGGGTGACTTTCGTCATCCCAAATCCTAGAGCCCGTAGTAAGTACTTTGCATATTCACTTTTCGATGTTGGGAGAGATTTTATCAAATGCGATAGTCATTCAAAGCAAACGTTGGACTTATTGCAAATAACAACAATGTAAATTGTAAAGAGAAAGAAGTCAGATATTTTTTTTGAAAGGTAGCGATGGCCAAGTAGTTTGTACACAAGAAAGGTAAAAGCTATGGAAACAATCTCGTTAAGTTCCAACTATGCTAGTACTCATATATTTCAACTATCTCATCTCCTGTCAAGAGAAAGTGAATAGACCGATCTTCGCCATTTGAATCTTGAATGCCGATAGAAGTCCGAAACAGTGATCCGAAGAGACATAGTCGACGCTTAAATCCCTAACTTTTGCCTAGACCGCCTTTCGGTTTTCACCACCGATACCCTTTTGCCCAAGCCGCCTTTTGTTTTCGACTTCGGTGTACATGTTTTGTATATATCCTTAATTTTTGCCCGAACCTTTGGTTCGCCAGATTGTTTTTGCCTAGGCCACCGACCTAGCGGGTCTCTTTTATGCGTAGTATTTTTGACTATGTCTCGCTCACGTGGTGTGGAAGTCTTCACCATCCATGGTGCTAAGTATCATAGCTCCGCCGAAAATACGTTTGACTACAAATGGTCCCTCGTAGGTGGGAGTCCATTTGCCCCTGGATCACCTTGTGGAAGAATGATGCGCTTGACTACTAGATCACCGACTTGGTATACTCGTGCTTGACCTTCTTGTTAAATGCCCGATCATTCGCTTCGATAAATCATCCATGGCGATGGATGCGAGTCGCTTCTCATCAATCAAATTAATCGTCTAGTCTCGAACCCAATCGCCTTCATCTAACTCGCCCGGAGGACTCGTTGAGGGTATCCGAACCTCGATGGGTAAGACGGCTTCCATACCGTATACAAGAGAGAAGGGGTGCCCCTGATGTCCGTATCAGAGATAACCATGAAGAGCAACGGTAACATCTCATGCCAATCCTTGTAAGTCACCGTCATCTTCTCAGATAATCTTCTTAATGTTCTTATTGGCGGCTTCCACTGCGCCATTCATCTTAGGCCGATATGGAGAAGAGTTGGTTTCTCAAAGATGTATTTTATCGGATCCATCTTAGAAATCAACAAGGTAGTGTGAGTCAACATATACTGTCTTAGTCGGCGAGCAGCCCAAGCCAAAGCGTTGCAAGTTTTCTCAAGTCATATCTTGTTTCACAATGGTAAACTTTTGCTAAGGTAGTATATTGCATGCTCTTTTCGACTGCACTCGCCATGTTGCCCCAACACACACCCCATTGAGTTTTCTAACACCGTCAAGTACATGATAAGAGGTCTTCCTTCAGCGGCATCGTGATAGGAGGATTCGTAGGTATTCCTTGATTTTGTCAAAGCGATCCGCAATCGCCATTCCATTCCACTACCCGATCTTTCTTTAGCAACTTGAAGATTGGCTCTGTAGCGCTTAGGTGTGCAATGAATGCAATGTAGTTCAATCGGCCTAAGAAACCTCCGACTTCCTTCTCAAGGGAGTCGCATCTTGAATAGCTTTAACCTTCAGGTCAACCTCAATACCTCTTCCATCGACTACAAACCCTAGGAGTTTTCCTGATCCGACTCCAAAGGTGCATTTGTTGGGATTAAGTCTCACCAGACTCTTCAACTCACGAATTCGAAATGATCTAGATGTTCTTCTTCACCGGATCGAGCTATCATGTCGCCGACGAGACCTCTATCTCGTGATGAATCATGTCATGAAATAATGTCACCATAGCACCGATAAGTGGTGCCTCGTTTTCAATCGAACGGCATAACCTTGTAGCAAGTGCCCCACGTAACGAAAGTAGTCTTCTCCATGTCTTGGAGCCATCTTGATCCGATTGTAACCGGAGAAACCATCCATGAAGGAGAAAACCTTATGCCGAGCGGTGTTGTCAACCGTAACATCAATATGAGGAAGTGGGAAATCGCTTCGACTCGCTTTGTTCAAATCTCAGAATCCACACACATTCGCATTTACCATCCTTCTTAGGCACGGGTACCACATTTGCAACCCATCGGGATAAGAGGTGATACAAGAAACCAGCTGAACTGCTTCATAACTTCGGCTTTGATTTTCTCTCGACATCTCAGACGCATGCGATTTAACCTTTCGTTTCACCGAGAAAACCTTCTTTGTTGGCAATCGTGTACCACGATATCAATGTCCTAACCGCATGTCTTCGTATGACCAAGCAAAACCTCAATATAGTCTCGTAGCATCCGAACCAACCTTTCTTTAACACTGCTCAAGACCCGCCTATCTTGATCTCTTTCTGCTTCACAAGACTCCAAATTCACAACCTCAACTTGCTCTTCGTGGTCAGATAACTCGCTTCTTCTGTCTGTAGCAACCGCAAGTTCTCCGGCACTTCACAATCTTCCTCACTTTCGCCTTCGGCTTGGTAGATCGGATTATCAAGTCATATTTAGCACTAGCATAGTCATATTAACTAGATTCGAGTGATTCGCAGTTGTATCACGTGGGTGTGTAAGAACACATAGCTTTTGAAAGGGTGATAAAGTAAAAGAAAGAAAACAAACAATTGAATGCAAAAGTCCAACGATTTATTGAATGAAAATACGCAAACGATGATAATAACCTCGAACGAGCCACGATGCCCGCAAGGCACTAGGCTTTCAAAGTTTATTGTTCAAAACATAAAGAAATACGAAAAGCAAAACAAAACAAGAGCAATTACTCCCGCTAAAGGAGATTGGTATGACGCCTTCGCCTTCCAATTGTCGAGCCCATGATCCGAGTTGGGAAGATCCACTTGTCGATGTCGGCCGTTGCCGCCTTCTATAGCATGGATTCCACTGCTGATGCGGAAGGAAGTTGGCCGCACGCTCACGTATCATCTTCGACCTTGATGGTGAAGCCTAAACCAGTCTTGTCAAATTTGAAAGGAAGATTAGGGAGCTGTCCCCAAATAGCACTACCTCCTTGTTCAACAGTAGCTTGAGCATCTTTCAGAGAGGCCATCCTAGGCGGGACTTTAGCAACTTCAGGAGTGACAGGAGAGTCAACAGGCATGACTCTGGGTATTGTCTCAAAAGCTTGACAAGGAGTCTCGAAGAATTCACCCTCCATCTCGAGATAGCGGAATGATCAGATGATCGACCATATACTCTTCTTCACCACACATTGTAACAACTTTCCTTTCACCGGTACTTCAACTCGATGTAAGGTAGAGGTAATACCGCCCATGTATCCAAGGCGTCCGAGTAGGCAAGAATAAGTCGGACGGATGTCCATGACAAAGAAAGTGGAATCAAAAGTCTAGGAACCGACTTTAACAGCAGAGTGAGCTCCAAGCACCGCGCTAGAACCATCAAAAGCTCTCACGATAATGTCACCGGGTCTCGAACCAACCCTTCGACATCAAGTCGATCAAAAGCGCCGGAAGGATATTCGAGCGTAACCGTATCCACCGTAACATGAGATAATGTAACGCTTTGCATTCAATAGAGATGTGCAAGGCCTTGTTATGTTTCTTTCCTAAGGAGTCAAATCAAGATCGAGAAGCCTAGGCCGTTGTTGGCAGCTAGCAATACAAACTTCGAATTGATCGTAGTAGTGTCTTGCACATGAGCATTCT
This sequence comes from Vicia sativa, assembly GCA_021764765.1. Taxonomy (NCBI): domain Eukaryota; kingdom Viridiplantae; phylum Streptophyta; class Magnoliopsida; order Fabales; family Fabaceae; genus Vicia; species Vicia sativa. The sequence continues at coordinate 32,542,785 of CM038797.1, read as the reverse complement.
TCAGAAACTTCACCAAGGCGTTAGCATGAGCCTCGGAGCATAAGAGCAAAGCGAGCATGGAAATTTTGGACGGAGTCTGTCCTAACTGTTCCACAACATTGTAGTCACTCTTCTTGATAATCTTTAATTTCCTCCATTTCTTGTTGGAGGTGTCTTCAAGAACTTTCTTTGGTACTTCTGGTCGAGCGTGATGAGTCACCGGTTCCTTCCTCTAGCCGATATTGATCGAGTAGTGGAATGCGAAATGAGTCGCAGTGTCTTTTGGAGGAGAGATCTCGAGAGAATACCTTCCGGCTCGTCACCATCGATCCGTGATGTTGTCAATGTCGTGAATAGAAACTTCAATGGTAAGATCTTCAATAGTCGAGGGTCTTGTTTGACGCCATGATAGTAAACCTCACCCATAATTCCAAGGATAGCCTTATCGAGGAATATGGCATGGTCTTGAGAAGTGATGATGAGAGGTGCCACCTAGGCACAGATCGCAGAGGAAATTCTTATTGTGTTAACATCAAGATAGTCTTCGTGGAAATCGTCACCCCATCCGGTCGCCTTAACATCTCCAATAGGAATCTTGTAACTATCGTGATGTACTTCACCATGTAATCATATTTTCCACTGCCCCAAGGTATCCACACGATGGCACAGCTTGCTCGCATTGTCGATCTTCAACTTAGACATTTCTTCACACAGCTTCTGCACAGGTGGTTTCAGAAATAGTATCTCACGGTTGTCCATCATACACTGAACACGTCTTCTCAACCAAGCACATCCATCAGGTGCAGAGGGGCACCAACGACAATCCTCCGGCATCCCGGATTGACACCGCTGCAACAAATTCTTCTTAATACCATCGAGGAATGGTCAAGTCATCTATGTTGAAGGCATAAGTATCGTCTCCCACAGCATTGGAAATCTTGTCATGGTTAGGCATAGGAGCATTGATCACATTCGGAGTCTCAACAGGGGGATCAAATTCAATCTGCTTAGCTTCAATCATATCTTGAATCTTGTTCTTCAGAGCCCAACAATTGTCGTTGTCGTGTCTGGCTGTTGGAATGGTAAGCACACTTAGCATTTGATTGTACTGGAGAGGAAGTATTGACATTCGAGGAGGATCCCAAGGTAATCAACTCGCTTTCAACATGTGTTGCAAGGCTCATGACAATGGCATGTTGATCTTCAGAACGCCTTCGCGCTGCTCGTTACGCTGTCTCACCGAGGTTGTGCTAATGTAGGATCGAGATCACAACCGCCTCTACGATTGAGCGGTCGGTCTTGGCTCGCTTTTCCGTCCATACACGATTGGCTTCTTTTCTTAACACCAAAGGATCTCTTCGCAAAGATTCAAGATGTCTCTACATGAATCTTCCCACTCTTGATACCAGCTTCAATGCGCCGTCACAATATCAACTCGTGAATCCGGATGAAGAATTTCCAATCGATGATTGAAGAATGGGCCTGCTGTTCCCATAAACATATCAACCAACTCCCTATTGGACAAAGGTGGTGAACTCCGCTAGATCTCTCCACTTCGAGCATACCCTTGAACTTCGTCACGACCCATAGACCGCTTTGTAGTTGCATGCGAGTGGGTGTCAATTCAGATTGTACTCATATTGTCTCAGAAAGCATCACCAAATCACCCAAGTACGGATACGGTCATTCTCTAGTGATAATACCATTCCAACCGAGTTCCGACAAACTTTCTTGAAAATAGTGCATCCACAACTTTCTCATCAGCAGGGGTTGATCTTCGGACATAGGACTTCAAATGCGTTTTAGGGCAAGACATGCCATCATATTTGGAAAAGTAGGAACTTTGAACTTGGGAGGAATCACCACACCAGAACAAGACTCGATCATCAAAATTCAGCCCGACATCTTCGTATTTTCCACAAGATTCGACGATCTTCAAGTTGCTTGTACTTGTCATCTTCCTCGAGTGTTGGCTATAATCGATCGGTCCCTTCTCCTTTCTTTGGCTCACGCCGACACCTTCATCACCCTTGGTACTTCGGTATGGACACTTCCTTCGAGAGCTCAATACGGCCGACCACTTTAGGACCCCTTTGAAACGCTCTACCCATGTTGAGGAGACCAACAACCTTCTTCTTCTTGTTGATGAGCTTCTTCAGATCTTCTTGGCCTTGGACCAAGCCGTAAACATCTCAAACCGAGCATTCGAGCCCGGAGATCTTTGATACTGCTCAAGAGCCATTTCTGCTAAAATAAATAGCGAGCAAATGAGAAAACCAATCTCCAATGTACCTGTGATGTAATGTTATGCTATGATATGCAATGTTTATGCGAATGCAATGCAATGTTTTCAAGGACCTAAGAGATTTAAATTTGTTAAACAAGCAATGAACAAACATTTATTAGTACTTCTCATTATTCTTTTTTCTTTTTAAGTACAAGGGATAGTTCAAAACAATAAAAGAAAACATAAACATCCTAAAGCTCTAAGTCTCCCATGGGCGCTTCCTCTTGGTGCCGATGTAAGCGTTGATATTTCGCTCCTCATGAAGTAGCTTGGTCAACTCTAGAACTTTCTTCTCACTTGCATAACACTGAGCTTCAAAGGTATCCCTTTCTTCTTTAATCAATCCGTGATCTCTTCAAGTCTTCAAAATCGTGAGGCATGTCGATGGAGAATAAAGATAGGTACGCCACCTATAGCAACAGGTTCCATAATTACTGGTAAAATAGGCGTGAATGGCATCATGAGGTTTTGAGCTCGAGCTCGCACCCATTTGAGGTAAGGTTCCCAAGGAATGGAGTTCGGGTGCCCCAAAGTCTTGGTATCAGTCTTCTTTACCATGCCCCAAGCATGTATAAACCTTCGCTTGCATTCGAGATCGTGATTGTAGTCGAACACAATATCTTGGAGAAGCATATCATGTGGACCATCTCTTCGAGCAAAACCAAACTGACGTAGAGCTAGAGAAGGGTTGTAAGTAATACCTCCCCTTATACCGAGTAGTGGTACATTAGGGAATTCTCCACAACGCTCAATGAATGTGAAGTCCTTTTGAGAGAAAAGGTTCCAACGGACATCCGAATGAGAGAGTGACATCAATCTTGAGACCATCTCAACCTTTGTTCATTCTTCAAACCGATGGAGGAAGGTAAATAAACCACCTTGAAAGCAACGGTACACAACACATGAGAGTTCCTTGTCGCTTAGTAGTACGAAGTGAGAGAATGTAGAATGTCTCCAAGTAAGGTAGGCATCGGATCGGGTAAGAAACAACTTGATGGCATTGACATCTATGAATTGATCCGAGTTAGGAATAGAACCAAACCATAAATTAGCAAGGCAACAATGTTCTCAAATGCATGGAAACTCATAACTTTGAGGAATTCTCGGGCTTTCTTGATTAAGAACTTGGAAAGTAAACCCTTAACTCCACTTCTAGTTTCCCAATTGGCTTCAATGTCTGAGCGCTTAAGATGTAAGGCGGATGCAATGTCTTCGAACTTAGGGGCCTTTTCTAAACCGGTGAATGGCATTTGATCAAGAATAGGTATCCCAAGTAGCTTAGAGAATTCTTCCAAGGTAGGAACCAACTGATAATCCGGAAATGTGAAGCAATGGTGTTTCGGATCAAAGAACTGGAATAGGACATGCATCATATCTTCTTCAAAACCGGAGATAACCAAATCAAGTAGGTAACCATGTCTTTTGATGAACTGAGCATGGTCGGGAATATCTGAAACCAAATCTTTGAGTTGAGAAGGATACCCATGAAGTTGATTCGATAGTCTTTCTAGAAGCCATAATCCCTACAAAACAGAGCAAAGATAAATCCCTAGGTCCTTGAAATAGTTAGAAATGATATGCAATGCGAATGATGTCATGATGTCATGTTTAGCACACACAAACAATTCACACAATGAGCCTAGGTTTAAGGCTTGCATGAGGTATAGGTGATTACCCCACCAAAAGTTTGAGTTGGTTCATCCCGTCCTATAATAGTAACCGGTTCTAGGAATCTCATATCATAGATCTTTCTCGAGGCGCTTATTTCAATACGACGCCAAGTGGTCGATCGAAAATGTCCCAAAAGTCTAATCTCAATGAGCGAGCATCGAGTATCAACCAACCTCGGTCTACACCAAAGCCGCCATCTCACTACCTTCTAATGGCCAAGATGGGTCAATTAAGGTTCTAAAAGTTTAGTTAGCTTGATGACACCACGCAGAAGCCAAATACTTTCTTCAACTTGGGAATGAAGAGTATCGGGCAACCAAAGTGTCACGCTAACGTAGCCATCATGTTGACCGCGTAGTTATACGCCTAACGGTCGCGATGATCTAATGCCACTTACCTAAAAGGAAACCCGATCCGGTGTAGGATCCCCAACAATATAATACCCAAGCAACCCTTAAAGATAAAGCAAGCAAGTCAAACAAAAGCAATAAATGTTATCTAGAAGTCCCTAAGGCAATTCTCTTTAGGTGTTGTCCTCACAGAGTCGCCAGCCTGCGGATACGTGAACCGACTTTGTAGGATTTTTGTATCCAAATGTGCGGATAGCAAGAGTCGCCACCGACTTTTATTTTTATCCAATTAAGGGAAGGTAAAAGTAATGAAAAAGACCTTCGTTAGATTCTCGAGTTCGGAGAATGGTTATGAAAAGGGAAGGTATTAGCACCCTTTCCATCCGCAGCTTATTCTACGGCTCTTAGTTGCTCTTAGATAACTTTTAAAATTGCTTTGTGTGTTTGACAAAGATGTTTTGAAAAAGGCATTTCGCTTTGACTTTGTAATGACTCATGTAGGAGTGTATACAAAGTGTTCGGAAATGTTTTGTTTTGAAAGAGAATTTGAACTTTGAAAAGTGTGTAGTGTGAAAAGCATTTGATAGAGCAAGCAACTAAAAGACTTATTTACCCACTTAATTGGTCGCTTTGTACTTCTAATTCCTTTAGAATAGCGCTAGCCATACCATTAGTTAGTAGGTAGCTCCATTCGCTGGATGTAAGCGGACATCGAAGGGACATCGGATGGTCATAGAAAGCAACTGTAGGAGGTATCCTAGCACATTCAAGGACTATCATCATTTTCAGCGCCAATCGAGGGTCAAGATCATGTATTCGGAGGCGACATCGGGGTCTATGATCTTTGTATCAAGGGACTATGATGATTTGTTTGGAAGGCAACTGCTAGAATACCTCTACGCTCGAGGGACATGACCATTTGTAATCGAAGGCATCGAGAGAATTAACCTAAAGCGTGTGAAAGAAGTGTGTTGAATTCAGATATTTTATCTTGAAGATTAGTGTGAGCTATGTCCAATTATTATCTTGCCATACACGCCTAATTACTAGCAATTGATAAGGGTGCGAAAGTAAAATGCGGAATGTAAAAGTGCGGAAAATAAACCTACGCTTATTACATGGCTTTGGGGCAGATACATAATTTAACTTGCGGAAAATAAAACCCTAAATTAAACTATTACATCCCATGAGCAGTTACATTATTGAAAAGATAAAATGATAAAAGAAAAAAAACGTCCGAATCGGAGCAACCTGTGAAAGAATAAGAAAATTGGGAAATATGATGAAATTGAAATAAGAGAAAATGTTAGAAAAAATGCAAATTTTAATATGAGAAAATTTATGCATGCTGGAAATAAGATAAATAAGCTATAATAATTTTTTGGGATTTTTAGATGTGTCTTAGTAATTAAAAACTAATTTAATATGATTTAAATGTTAAAATCAAAATAAAAATAAATATGCATGCAAAAAGATATTTTTTAATTTTGTAAATTAAATAAAGATTTTATAAAACTACTGCAAAAAGAAGAATATTTTTTGATGATTTTTTAATGTTTAAATAAAATATAGAAAAGAATTAAAATATGATGAAAATATTAAAATAATGAAAATATGGAAAATATTTGAGTTTGAAAAGTGTAAAAGGGATTGTCCAACCAGAATCGAATCGAGACATCCTTTCAAACCTTGAAAACCGATATGTCAACTAACCGAGCCAAGCGTGCGACTGCTTGGAAACGGATTGGTTTGAAAATAACACGCGCCATCTTTCCTTTCGCCGCCACCATCGCCTTCTTCGATTTGAATTTAAAGATAGCGGCTTTGGCTCGACGCTACAGCCCGCAAAATGGAAAATGCAGATACATAATATAAATAAGTTCTAAAGACATGGTTTAACTGTGCATCATTCGAACACGATGGGCATGGTCTCGTGGTCCAATTTTATGTATTTCGTGAAACCCTAAAACGAACTCAGAACCCTAACCATGGCATCTTGAGTTTCCCATAGAAATGCAATTAAAGTACCCGTAAAGCTTGCAATCTTCCTACTAATCACAAAACAAACACAAAACATGTTAAATATGCATGAATCAAAGAATACGATTTTGAAATTTCAAGAACAAACCAAATTCTTTCGATTTCGATGATTTTTGGCAAAGTGAAGGTCCGGATCGATTCAGAGGTGTCAAGGAATATGTTTTGATGTTTGAATCGATCAAACAATCCAAAACCACTACCGCAAGTTCTGAAGACCACGGATTTTTGAGCTTTGGATTAGGGTTTCGAGCAATTCTTCCGTCCTCTTTGATTGATATGCATTGTGTATATATACTGAAGGATTTGAGATTGAATTTGGAAAGATTTGATCAATAATCAATGATAATCAAATTTGATTTTTTCATGAAAATCAAATTTTCAAATTTGATCAATTTCAATCCAATCTTGCCTTTTTGCTTCAATTCGATTTGGCTAGCATTTGTGAGTTAATTGACATCAAGGAAAGAATAAAATCAATCTTTCAATTAATTTTGATTTTATACTTTATTTTTGAATTTAATTTGTATTTAAATGAATAAATTCCAAATTAAATAGAAAAATAAACCAAAATTCGTGGCATTGGCTTGATATTCCTAATTGCTTGAGAAACAAGTTAGGATGAAGAAAAGATAGGCCCATTTGCAAAAGATTTGATTTTTGAAGTATCTCTTTGTGCATTCTTTCAAAATTGCCCAACTTGTGAATGGTGCAACTTGCTCAATTTTCCACATTTTGAGAGTTCTTGGACTTTTGGAAAGCTCTAAGAGTCCTCTAACCAATGTTTTTGGTCTCATCTCAATTGGAGTTACCATGCTCAAAATATCTTCAAAACAAAAGTTGACTTTTGTTGACTTTGAAAATGACTGTAATGTTTCGAGCTATACCTCTCAAATGAAGCATTTTTGGACATTCTTGTGAGACATGAAGTTGTAGAGAATTGAATTTCCTTCAAAACAAGAGGTGGTGGAAAATTTTGAGAAAGTATGAGAAAGTTATGATCACCAAAGTTCATTGACTTTTCATCTAGAAACCCTAATTTAGAAAGTTGACTTTGGGCAAATCTTGAGTTTTCTTGATGGATCATGATCAACTCTTGATCAAATGATGAATGTAACTTCAAAATGAGGATGTTGACCAAAAATCAAGTTTTGACTGTATGTTGACCGCAGCTGACTTTTGTCCAATACACCCGATTTTCAACCATCCGAACAATTGTCCGAGGAAACTTGACTGTGAGGCTTGAAACTTGACATGGAGAATCTTTGAAGCATATGAGGAGGCATGAAGGTCATTGGAGATGTTGGAAATCCATCTTGACTTGAGAGATACCAAACCCTAGTTTGGGTTGATTGCCTAGGAGAGAGTTTGTCCGATCAACTCGAGGAATCCTTGAGTATGGATGTATGAAATCTTCGAGTAGATGGAGGGCAAATTTGGGGTATGACAATGCCCCTGCTCAATCTTCTTGTACCGAAGGGTTAGATTGACATGCTTGTCTTTCGTGACCTGGAGGTAGAAGATGATTGAACACCGAGTACACCTGAAAATTTGCACTCGCCGTTGGTGGATGATGCGGGAATGGGCTTACAGATGCCATTTGGAGAAGTTGAGACTTCACTGGGAACGAGTCGACGCTAGACTCGAGTTTGTTAAATAGGAGAGCTGACGGAGATGGGCTTAAGATGCCATCCGGAAAGGTCGATGCCGGGAATGAGTCGACGTTAGATCAGATGTTCCTCGAAACGAGAGGAGACGGGCTTAAGATGCCATCCGGGAATCGACGTTAGACTTCGTGATCACTTTGAATGAAGTTATTGGTTTGTATTGATTTTTAACCATATATGCAGATTCGATAGTGAAGAGATGTTGACAAATAGTCGAGATGGCTTAAGATGCTATCCAAGGCAACCGAGTCGTATGCTAGATCAGAGTCGCTGATAATCGTAATAAATCTTCGTGTTGATTACTCGAGGGAAATTGTAGTTGGCAAGAATGTGGATAGCTTCCGCAGCATCGGTGTTGATCCATTGCTCGTTATCGGAGGATAACCGAGGTGGTCTTTCGATAGTTTTCCGGTTCGGGCTTAACTCGACTAGTCGCGGAGGTGGTCTTGCGATAGTTTTCCGCCGGCTCGGGCTTAACTCGACTCGCTAAGGCGGTCTTTCGATAGTTTTCCCGCTGGGCTTAATCCTCGACCGCTTATGGCAAAAGATCACTGCTTTGGAGAAAACAAGAGAAACTTTGATAGAATATTCGTTAGTTTTATGCAAAGTATGATGCATGACAAAGGTATATGAATGACATATGCATGAATTATGACTTTATGAGAAATGAATGGATGATGAATGTTGTGATATTTCAAAACATATCCATCTTGAAGAAGATGCGGATATTCTGCTTTGAGATTTACTGGGAATTGAGTAGGTGAGAACCCCGCTTTGAAGGAGAAGAAAGATATCTTGATTCCTCCGATGCACTATCTCGACCAAGTTTTGGGCCCAGACATTGTTGAGGAAGGTAGAGATTCGAGAGGCTCGTTGTCGGAGATCTCATAGACCCCGCCGAGGAAAGTCCTGGAGGCGATCCGTTGAGGACCTTGTATGTAGATCCCGCCGAGGAAATTTAGAGGTGCTCATCGGGATTCGAGTGTAGATCTCACTGGAGAGCATTTGATGGTTGCCGAGAGACCGGCTTGAAGAGTCTAGAGTCCGTTGTAATCTCCGGGGAATAAGGTGGTTTTCTCCGGTGTACTATCCGACCAAGTTTCAGTCCGATATCGCAACGGGAGGGGAAGGATTGAGACCCGTCACTGGGATGAATACCTTGACTGGGATGAGGTGTTACCGCTTAGAGACTGATGTAACGCTGTTTCGATTGAGTGGAATTGCTCGTGGATTCCTTATACTCCACTGGGAAGGTGTGTGGGTGACACCTTTATGCTCGTGGGGAATTGTATGGGTGACTTTCGTCATCCCAAATCCTAGAGCTCGTAAGTACTTTTGCATATTCACTTTCAGATGTTGGCAGAGATTTTTATCACAAATGCGATAGTCATTCAAAGCAAACGTTGACTTATTGCAAATAACAACAATGTAAATTGTAAAGAGAAAGAAGTCAGATATATTTTTTTGAAAGGTAGCGATGGCCAAGTAGTTTGTACACAAGAAAGGTAAAAGCTATGAAACAATCTCTAAGTTCCAACTATGCTAGTACTCATATATTTCAACTATCTCATCTCCCTTGTCAGAGAAAGTGAATAGACCGATCTTCGCCATTTGAATCTTGAATGCCGATAGAAGTCTGAAACAGTGATCCGAAGAGACATAGTCGACGCTTAAATCCCTAACTTTTGCCTAGACCGCCTTTCGGTTTTCACCACCGATACCTTTTGCCCAAGCCGCTTTTCGTGTTTTCGACTCCGTGTACATGTTTTATATATCCTTAATTTTGCCCGAACCTTTGGTTCGCCAGATGCCCTTGTTTTTGCCTAGGCCACCGACCTAGCGGGTCTCTTTTATGTAGTATTTTTGACTATGTCTGCTCGTGGTGTGGAAGTCTTCACCATCCATGGTGCTAGTATCATAGTCTACGGAAAATACTGCCTTGACTACAAATGGTCCTCAGGTGGGAGTCCATTTGCCCCTGGATCACCTTGTGGAAGAATGATGCGCTGACTACTAGATCACCGACTTGGTATACTCGGTGCTTGACCTTCTTGTTAAATGCTCGATCATTCGCTCTCGATAATCGTCCATGGCGTATGGATGCGAGTCGCTTCTCATCAATCAAATTAATCGTCAAGGCGAGTCCGAACCCAATCGCCTTCATCTAACTCGCCTCCCGGAGGACTCGTCGAGGGTATCCAACCTCGATGGGTAAGACGGCTTCCATACCGTGATACAAGAGAGAAGGTTCGCTGATGTCCGATCAGAAAGCGATAACCATGAAGAGCAAACGGTAACATCTCATGCCAATCCTTGTAAGTCACCGCATCTTCTCAGATAATCTTCTTAATGTTCTTATTGGCGGCTTCCATCGCGCCATTCATCTTAGGCCGATATGGAGAAGAGTTGTTTCTCAAAGATGTATTTTATCGGATCCATCTTAGAAATCAACAAGGTAGTGTGAGTCAACATATCGCCTTAGTCGGCAGCAGCCCAAGCCAAAGCGCTGCAAGTTTTCTCAAGTCATGAGTATCTTGTTTCACGGTAAACTTTTGCTAAGGTAGTATATTGCATGCTCTTTTCGACTGCACTGGCCATGTTGCCCCAACACACACCCCATTGAGTTTTCTAACATCACAAGTACATGATAAGAGGTCTTCCTTCGCAAAGCGCATCGGATAGAGGATTCAGAGGTATTCCTTGATTTTGTCAAAGCGATCCGCAATCGCCATTCCATTCCACTACCGATCTTTCTTTAGCAACTGAAGATTGGCTCTGTGCAGCGCTTAGTGTGCAATGAATCGCAATGTAGTTCAATCGGCCTAAGAAACCTCTCGACTTCCTTCTCGCAAGGGAGTCGGCATCTCTTGAATAGCTTTAACCTTCGCAGGTCAACCTCAATACCTCTTCCATCGACTACAAACCCTAGGAGTTTTCCTGATCCGACTCCAAAGGTGCATTTGTTGGGATTAAGTCTCACCGATTCTTCAACCCGTCAATGCTTCGCAAATGATCTAGATGTTCTTCTTCACCGATCGAGCTATCATGTCGCCGACGAGACCTCTATCTCGTGATGAATCATGTCATGAAATAATGTCACCATAGCACCGATAAGTGGCGCTCGTTTTCAATCCGAACGGCATAACCTTGTAGCGTAGTGCCCCACCGTAACGAAGTAGTCTTTCCATGTCTTCGTGAGCCATCTTGATCCGATTGTAACCGAGAAACCATCCATGAAGGAGAAAACCTTATGCCGAGCGGTGTTGTCAACCGTAACATCAATATGAGGAAGTGGAAATCGCTCTTCTGACTCGCTTTGTTCAAATCAGAATCCACACACATTCGCATTTTACCATCCTTCTTAGGCACGGGTACCACATTTGCACCCATCGATAAGAGGTGATACCAAGAAACCATTGAACCGCTTTCATAACTTCTTTGATTTTCTAACATCTCGTGACGCATGCGATTTAACCTTCTGCTTCACCGGAGAAAACCTTCTTTTGTTGGCATGTCTTCGTATGACCAAGCAAAACCTCAATATAGTCTCGTAGCATCCGAACCAACCTTTCTTTAACACTGCTCAAGACCCGCCTCCTATCTTGATCTCTTTTCTGCTTCACAAGACTCAAATTCACAACCTCAACTTGTTCTTCGGTGGTCAGATAACTCGCTTCTTGCTGTAGCACCGGCAAGTTCTCCGGCACTTCACAATCTTCCTCACTTTCGCCTTCGCTTGGTAGATCGGATCAAGTCATATTTAGCACTAGCATAGTCATATTAACTAGATTCGAGTGATTCCGCAGTATCACGTGGGTGTGTAAGAACACATAGCTTTTGAAAGGGTGATAAAGTAAAGAAAGAAAACAAACAATTGAATGCAAAAGTCCAACGATTTATTGAATGAAAATGCAAACGATGATAATAACCTCGCAAACGAGCCACGATGCCCCGGCAAGGCACTAGGCTTTCAAAGTTTATTGTTCAAAACATAAAGAAATACGAAAAGCAAAACAAAACAAGAGCAATTACTCCCGCTAAAGGAGATTGGTATGACGCCTTCGCCTTCCAATTGCCGAGCCCATGATCCGAGTCGAAGATCCACTTGTCGGATGTCGGCCGCTGTCGCCTTCTATAGCATGGATTCCACTGCTGATGCGGGGAAGTTGGCCGGCACGCTCGCGCGATCATCTTCCGACCTTGATGGTGAAGCCTAAACCAGCCTTTGTCAAATTTGAAAGGAAGATTAGGAGCTGTCCCCAAATAGCACTACCTCCTTGTTCAACAAAGAGCTTGAGCATCTTTCGTAGAGGCCATCCTAGGCGGACTTTAGCAACTTCAGAGGACAGAGAGTCAACAGCATGACTGGTATTGTCTCAAAAGCTTGACAAGGAGTCTCGAAGAATTCACCCTCCATCTCGAGATAGCGGAATGACTGTAGATGACTGACCATATACTCTTCTTCACCACACATTGTAACAACTTTCCCTTTCACCGGTACTTCAACTCGTAAGGTAGAGGTATGTACCGCCCCATGTATCCAAGGGCCCGAGTAGGCAAGAATAAGTCGGACGGATGTCCATGACAAAGAAAGTGGAATCAAAAGTCTAGGAACCGACTTTAACAGCAGAGTGAGCTCTCCAAGTACCGGCGCTTAGAACCATCAAAAGCTCTCACGATAATGTCACCGGTCTCGTAACCAACCCTTCGACATCAAGTCGATCAAAAGCAGTCTTCGGAAGGATATTCAGAGCAGAACCGGTATCCACCAGAACATGAGATAATGTAACGCCTTTGCATTCAATAGAGATGTGCAAGGCCTTGTTATGTTTCTTTCCGGAAGGAGTCAAATCAGCATCAGAGAAGCCTAGGCCGTTGTTGGCAGCCAGGCTAGCAATACAAACTTCGAATTGATCAAGAGTAGTGTCTTGCGCACATGAGCATTCTTCGTAAACTTCACCAAGGCGTTAGTATGAGCCTTGAGCATAAGAGCAAAGCAAGCATGGAAATTTGGACGGAGTCTGCCCTAACTGCTCCACAACATTGTAGTCACTCTTCTTGATAATCTTCGCATTTCTCCATTTCTTGTTTGAGGTGTCTCAAGAACTCTTTGGTACTGGCCGAAAGGTGATGAGTCACCGGCCTTCCTCTAGTCCGATATTGATCGAGTAGCCGAATGCGAGCCGGAGTCGCAGTGTCTTTGGAGGAGAGATCTCTCGAGAGAATACCTTCCTTTCGTCACCATCGATCCGGTGATGTTGTCAATGTCGAATAGAAACTTCAATGGTAAGATCTTCAATAGTCGAGGGTCTTGTTTGACGCCATGATAGTAAACCTCACCCATAATTCCAAGGGATAGCCTTATCGAGGAATATGGCATGTGTCTTGAGAAGTGATGATGAGAGGTGCCACCTAGCAATGTGGATCGCAGAGGAAATTTAGTGTTAACATCAAGATAGTCTTCGTGGAAATCGTCACCCCATCCGCTTTAACATCTCCAATAGGAATCTTGTAACTATCGTGTGAAGGTACTTCACCATGTAATCATATTTTCCACTTGGCTGCCCTAAGGTATCCCACACATTGATGGCACAGCTTCGTCATTGTCGATCTTCAACTTAGACATTTCTTCACACACCGCATGTGTGGTTTCGTAAATAGTATCTCACTTGTCCATCATACATCGAACACGCCTTTCTCAACCAAGCACATCCATCAAAAGTGAGGGCACCAACGACAATCCTCCGGCATCCCGATTGACACCGCTCGCAACAAATTCTTCTTAATACCATCGAGGAATGGTCAAGTCATCTATGTTGAAGTATCGCCTCCCACAAAGATTGGAAATCTTGTCATGGTTAGGCATAGGAGCATTGATCACATCGAGTCTCAAATGGGGATCAAATTCAACTGCTTAGCTTCAATCATATCTTGAATCTTGTTCTTCGTGAGCCCAACAATTGTCGTTGTCGCCCTGGGTCGTTGGAATGGTAAGCACACTTAGCATTTGGATTGTACTGGAGAGGAAGTATTGACATTCGAGGAGGATCCTCAAGGTAATCAACCGCTTTCAACATGTGTTGCAAGGCTTATGACAATGGCATGTTGATCTTCGTAAACTGCCTTCGTGCGCTGCTCGTTACGCGCCTGTCTCACCGAGGTTGTGCGATGTAGGATCGAGATCACAACCGCCTACGATTGAGCGGTCGGTCTTGGCTCGGCTTTTCCGCATACAAGATTGGCTTTTCTTAACACCAAAGGATCTCTTCGCAAAGATTCAAGATGTCTCTACATGAATCTTCCCACTCTTGATACCGCTTCAATGCGTCATCAATATCAACTGTGAATCCGGATGAAGAATTTCCAATCGATGATTGAAGAATGGGTCGCGTTGTTCCTATAAACATATCAACCAACTCCCTATTGGACAAAGGTGGTGAACTCACCGCTAGATCTCTCCACTCGAGCATACCCTTGAACTTCTCGTCACGCACCCATAGACCTCTTTGTAGTTGCATGCGAGTGGGTGTCAATTCAAGATTGTACTATATTGTCAGAAAGCATCACCAAATCACCCAAGTACGGATACGGTCATTCTCTAGTCGATAATACCATTCCAACCGAGTCCCGACAAACTTTCTTGAAAATAGTGCATCCACAACTTTCTCGTCATCAAGGGGTTGATCTTCCGACATAGGACTTCAAATGCACTTAGGCAAGACATGCCATCATATTTGGAAAAGTAGGAACTTTGAACTGGGAGGAATCACCACACTGTGAACTAGACTCGATCATCAAATTCATCCTGACATCTTCGATTTTCCAAAGATTCGACGATCTTCAAGTTGCTTGTACTTGTCATCTTCCTCGTAGTGTTGGCTATAATCGACCGGTCCTCTTCTCCTCTTTGGCTCACGCCGACACCTTCATCACCCTTGGTACTCCCTGGTATGGACACTTCCTTCGAGAGCTCAATACGGCCGACCACTTTAGGACCCCTTTGAAACGCCTACCCATGTTGAGGAGACCAACAACCTTCTTCTTCTTGTTGATGAGCTTCTTCAGCATCTTCGCCTTGGACCAAGCCGGTAAACATCTCAATAAACCGAGCATTCCGAGCCCGAGATCTTTGACACTGCTCAAGAGCCATTTAAATAAATAAATGAGCAAATGAGAAAACCAATCTCCAATGTACCGTGATGTAATGTTATGCTATGATATGCAATGTTTATGCGAATGCAATGCAATGTTTTCAAGGACCTAAGAGATTTAAATTTGTTAAACAAGCAATGAACAAACATTTATTAGTACTTCTCATTATTCTTTTTCTTTTTAAGTACAAGGATAGTTCAAAACAATAAAAGAAAACATAAACATCCTAAAGCTCTAAGTCTCCCATGGGCTTCCTCTTGGTGCCATGTGGTTGATATTTCGCCTCATGAAGTAGCTTGGTCAACTCTAGAACTTTCTTCTCACTTGCATAACACCGAGCTTCAAAGGTATCCCTTCTTCTTTAATCAATCCGTGATCTCTTCAAGTCTTCAAAATCAAGAGGCATGTCCGATGGAGAAAAGATAGGTACGCCACCTATAGCAACAGTTCCATAATTACGTAAAATAGGCGTGAATGGCATCATGAGGTTTTGAGCTCGAGCTCGCACTCCATTTGAGGTAAGGTTCCCAAGGAATGGAGTTCGGTGCCCCAAAGTCTTGGTATCGCTTCTTTACCATGCCCCAAGCATGTATAAACCTTCGCCACTCGAGATCGTGATTGTAGTCGAACACAATATCTTGGAGAAGCATATCATGTGGACCATCTCTTCAGCAAAACCAAACCGACGAGAGCTAGAGAAGGGTTGTAGTAATACCTCCCTTATACCAGTAGGGTACATTAGGGAATTCTCCACAACGCTCAATGAATGTGAAGTCCTTTGAGAGAAAAGGTTCCAACGGACATCCGAATGAGAGAGTGACATCAATTTGAGACCATCTCAACCTTTGTTCATTCTTCAAAATCATGGAGGAAGGTGCTAAATAAACCACCTTGAAAGCAACGGTACACAACACATGAGAGTTCCTTGTCGCTAGTAGTACGAGCGTGGAGAGAATGTAGAATGTCTCCAAGTAAGGTAGGCATCGGATCAGTGTAAGAAACAACTTGATGGCATTGACATCTATGAATTGATCCGAGTTAGGAATAGAACCAAACCATAAATTAGCAAGGCAACAATGTTCTCAAATGCATGGAAACTCATAACTTTGAGGAATTCTGCTTTCGATTAAGAACTTGGAAAGTAAACCCTTAACTCCACTTCTAGTTTCCCAATTGGCTTCAATGTCCGAGCTTAAGATGTAAGGCGGATGCAATGTCTTCGAACTTAGGGCCTTTTCTAAACCGTGAATGGCATTTGATCAAGAATAGGTATCCCAAGTAGCTTAGAGAATTCTTCCAAGGTAGGAACCAACCGATAATCCGAAATGTGAAGCAATGGTGTTTTGGATCAAAGAACTGAATAGACATGCATCATATCTTCTTCAAAACCGAGATAACCAAATCAAGTAGGTAACCATGTCTTTGATGAACTCGAGCATGGTCGGAATATTCAAACCAAATCTTTGAGTTGAGAAGGATACCCATGAAGTTGATTCGATAGTCTTTCTAGAAGCCATAATCCCTACAAAACAGAGCAAAGATAAACTCTAGGTCCTTGAAATAGTTAGAAATGATATGCAATGCGAATGATGTCATGATGTCATGTTTAGCACACACAAACAATTCACACAATGAGCCTAGGTTTAAGGCTTGCATGAGGTATAGGTGATTACCCCACCAAAAGTTTGAGTTGGTTCATCCCGCCCTATAATAGTAACCGGTTCTAGGAATCTCATATCATAGATCTTTCAGAGGCGCTTATTTCAATACGACGCCAAGGGTCGATCGAAATGTCCCAAAAGTCTAATCTCAATGAGCGTAGCATCGAGTATCAACCAACCTCGGTCACACCAAAGCCGCCATCTCACTACCTTCTAATGGCCAAGATGGGTCAATTAAGGTTCTAAAAGTTTAGTTAGCGCTGATGACACCACGCAGAAGCCAAATACTTTCTTCAACTTGGGAATGAAGAGTATCGGCAACCAAAGTGTCACGCTAACGTAGCCATCATGTTGACCGCTGAGTTATACGCCCAACGTCGCGATGATCTAATGCCACTTACCTAAAAGGAAACCCGATCCGGTGTAGGATCCCAACAAGATAATACCCAAGCAACCCTTAAAGATAAAGCAAGCAAGTCAAACAAAAAGCAATAAATGTTATCTAGAAGTCCTAAGGCAATTCTCTTTAGGTGTTGTCCTCACAGAGTCGCCAGCCTGTGGATACTGAACTCGACTTTGTAGGATTTTTGTATCCAAATGTGCGGATAGCAAGAGTCGCCACCGACTTTTATTTTTATCCAATTAAGGGAAGGTAAAAGTAATGTAAAAGACCTTCGTTAGATTCTCGAGTTCGGAGAATGGTTATGAAAAGGGAAGGTATTAGCACCCTTTCCATCCGCAGCTTATTCTACGCTCTTAGTTGCTCTAGATAACTTTTAAAATTGCTTTGTGTGTTTGACAAAGATGTTTTGAAAAAGGTATTTCGCTTTGACTTTGTAATGACTCATGTAGGAGTGTATACAAAGTGTTCTAAATGTTTTGTTTTGAAAGAGAATTTGAACTTTGAAAAAGTGTAGTGTGAAAAGCATTTGATAGAGCAAGCAACTAAAAGACTTATTTACCCACTCGTAATTGGTCGCTTTGTACTTCTACGCTCCTTTAGAATAGCGCTAGCCATACCATTAGTTAGTAGGTAGCTCCATTCGCTGGATGTAAGCGGACATCAAGGGACATCGATGGTCATAGAAAGCAACTTGTAGGAGGTATCCTAGCACATCGGCGGACTATCATCATTTTTCGAGGGCCAATCGAGGGTCAAGATCATGTATTCGGAGGCATCGGGGTCTATGATCTTTGTATCAAGGGACTATGATGATTTGTTTTGAAGGCAACGGCTAGAATACCTCTACGCTCGAGGGACATGACCATTTGTAATCAAGGCATCGAGAGAATTAACCTAAGGGTGCGTGTGTGAAAGAAGTGTGTTGAATTCGATATTTTATCTTGAAGATTAGTGTGAGCTATGTCCAATTATTATCTTGCCATACACGCCTAATTACTAGCAATTGATAAGGAGTGGAAAGTAAAATGGAATGTAAAAGTGCGGAAAATAAACTCACGCTATTACATGGCTTTGGGGCGTATACATAATTTAACTTATGGAAAATAAACCCTAAATTAAACTATTACATCCCATGAGTTACATTATTGAAAAGATAAAATGATAAAAGAAAAAACGTCCGAATCGGAGCAACTCGTGAAAGAATAAGAAAATCGGGAAATATGATGAAATTGAAATAAGAGAAAATGTTAGAAAAATGCAAATTTTAATATGAGAAAATTTATGCATGGAAATAAGATAAATAAGCTATAATAATTTTTGGGATTTTTAGATGTGTCTAGTAATTAAAAACTAATTTAATATGATTTAAATGTTAAAATCAAAATAAAATAAATATGCATGCAAAAGATATTTTTAATTTTGTAAATTAAATAAAGATTTTATAAACTAATGTAAAAAGAAGAATATTTTTGATGATTTTTAATGTTTAAATAAAATATAGAAAGAATTAAAATATGATGAAAATATTAAAAATAATGAAAATATGGAAAATATTTGAGTTTGAAAAGTGTAAAAGGGATTGTCTCAACGAATCGAATCGAGACATCCCTTTCAAACCTTGAAAATCGATATGTCAATTAACCGAGCCAAGCGCGCGACTGCTTGGAAACGGATTGGTTTGAAAATAACACGCCATTCTTTCCTTTCCTTCGCCAAATACTTTCCTTCACTGAATTCAAAAGTCGCCATCCAACGCTTAAAACCAAATGCAATAATAAAACAGTAATGTCATCAAGAAACCAACGGGTTTATGATTCGAATGATTTTGAGCAAAGAAGAACTTGATCTAATCCTTGTGGAGGTGTCAAGGGAATATGTTTTGATGTTGGAATCGATCAAATAATCCAAAACCACTACCGCAAGTTTGAAGACCACGGATTTTGAGCTTTGGATTAGGGTTTCGAGCAATTCTTCCTCCTCTTTGATTGATATGCATTGGTATATATAACGAAGGATTTGAGATTGAATTTGGAAAGATTTGATCAATAATCAATGATAATCAAATTTGATTTTTCATGAAAATCAAATTTTCAAATTTGATCAATTTCAATCCAATCTTGCCTTTTTGCTTCAATTTGATTTGGCTAGCATTTGTGAGTTAATTGACATCAAGGAAAGAATAAAAATCAATCTTTCAATTAATTTTGATTTTATACTTTATTTTTGAATTTAATTTGTATTTAAATGAATAAATTCCAAATTAAATAGAAAAATAAACCAAAAATTCGTGGCATTGGCTTGGATATTCCTAATTGCTTGAGAAACAAGTTAGGATGAAGAAAAGATAGGCCCATTTGCAAAAGATTTGATTTTTTGAAGTATCTCTTGTGCATTCTTTCAAAATCGCCCAACTTGTGAATGGTGCAACTTGCTCAATTTTCCACATTTTGAGAGTTCTTGGACTTTTGGAAAGCTCTAAGAGTCCTCTAACCAATGTTTTTGGTCTCATCTCAATTGAGTTACCATGCTCAAAATATCTTCAAAACAAAAGTTGACTTTTGTTGACTTTGAAAATGACTCGTAATGTTTGAGCTATACCTCTCAAATGAAGCATTTTTGACATTCTTGTGAGACATGAAGTTGTAGAGAATTGAATTTCCTTCAAAACAAGAGGTGGTGGAAAATTTTGAGAAAGTATGAGAAAGTTATGATCACCAAAGTTCACTTGACTTTTCATCTAGAAACCCTAATTTAGAAAGTTGACTTTGGGCAAATCTTGAGTTTTCTTGATGGATCATGATCAACTCTTGATCAAATGATGAATGTAACTTCAAAATGAGGATGTTGACCAAAATCGAAGTTTTGACCGTATGTTGACCGCAGCTGACTTTTGTCCAATACACCCGATTTTCAACCATCCGAACAATTGTCCGAGGAAACTTGACTCATGAGGCTTGAAACTTGACATGGAGAATCTTTGAAGCATATGAGGAGGCATGAAGGTCATTGAGATGTTGGAAATCCATCTTGACTTGAGAGATACCAAACCCTAGTTTGGGTTGATGCCTAGAGAGAGTTTGTCCGATCAACCTCGAGGAATCCTCGAGTATGGATGTATGAAATCTCGAGTAGATGGAGGGCAAATTTTGGGTATGACAGCTGCCCTGCTCAATCTTCTTGTACTGGAAGGTTAGATTGACATGCTTGTCTTTCGTGACCGGAGGTAGAAGATGATCGAACACCGAGTACACCCAAAATTTGCACCGCTGGTGGATGATGCGGAATGGGCTTATAGATGCCATTTGGAGAAGTTGAGATCACTGGGAACGAGTCGACGCTAGACTCGAGTTTGTTAAATAGAGAGCTGACGGAGATGGGCTTAAGATGCCATCCGGAAAGGTCGATGCCGGGAATGAGTCGTTTGACTCAGATGTTCCCGAAACGGAGAGACGGGCTTAAGATGCCATCCAAGGGAATCGTACGTTAGACTTCGTGATCACTTTGAATGAAGTTATTGGTTTGTATTGATTTTTAACCATATATGCACTCGATAGTGAAGAGATGTTGACAATAGTCGAGACGGGCTTAAGATGCTATCCAAGGCAACCGAGTCGATGCAGATCAGAGTTGCCGCTGATAATCGTATAAATCTTCGTGTTGATTACTCCGAGGGAAATTGTAGTTGGCAAGAATGTGGATAGCTTCCCTGCAGTGCATCGGGTGTTGATCCATTGCTCCATTCGAGGATAACCGCAGGTGGTCTTTCTGGATAGTTTTCCGCTTGCCCGGGCTTAACTCGACTAGTCGCCGGAGGTGGTCTGCAGATAGTTTTCCGCCTGGGCTTAACTCGACCTGCTTATGGGCGGTCTTCAGATAGTTTCCCGCCGCTCGGGCTTAACTCGACCTCATGGCGCAAAAGTGATCACACTGCTTTTGGAGAAAACAAGAGAAACTTTGATAGAATATCGTTAGTTTTATGCAAAGTATGATGCTACAGAGTATATGAATGACATATGCATGAATTATGACTTTATGAGAAATGAATGATGATGAATTTGGATATTTCAAAACATATCCATCTTGAAGAAGATGGATATTCCGCTTTGAGATTTCCGATCACTGGGAATTGAGTAGGTGAGAACCCCGCTGAAGGAGAAGAAAGATATCTTGATTCCTCCCATGCACTATCCGACCAAGTTTTGGGCCTAGACATTGTTGAGGAAGGTAGAGATTCGAGAGGCTGTTGTCGGAGATCTCATATAGACCCCGCCGAGGAAAGTCCTGAGGCGATCCGCTGAGGACCTTGTATGTAGATCCCCGAGGAAATTTAGGAGGTGCTCACCGGGATTCCGAGTGTAGATCTCACCGAGCATTTGATGGTTGCCGAGAGACTGGCTTGAAGAGTCTAGAGTCCGTTGTAATCTCCGGGCCGAATAAGGTGGTTTTCTCCTGTACTATCCACCAAGTTTCGAGTCCGGATACCACACCGGAGGGAAGGATTGAGACCCGTCACTGGGATGAATACCTTGACCGGGGATGAGGTGTTACCGCTAGAGACTGATGTGTAATGTTTCGATTGAGTGGAATTGCTGTCAGGATTCCCTTATACTCCGCTGGGAAGGTGTGTGTGGTGACACCTTATGCTCGTGGGAATTGTATGGGTGACTTTCGCTGCCATCCCAAATCCTAGAGCCTCGAGTAAGTACTTTTGCATATTCACTTTTCGTGATGTAAGTAGAGATTTTATCACAATGCGATAGTCATTCAAAGCAAACGTTGGACTTACAAATAACAACAATGTAAATTGTAAAGAGAAAGAAGTCGATATATTTTTTTGAAAGGTAGCGATGGCCAAGTAGTTTGTACACAAGAAAGGTAAAAAGCTGCGCGGAACAATCTCAAGTTCCAACTATGCTAGTATCATATTTCAACTATCTCATCTCCTTGTCTGCCGTGAGAAAGTGAATAGACCGATTCGCCATTTGAATCTTGAATGCCGATAGAAGTCCTGGAACAGTGATCCGGAGAGACATAGTCGGACGCTTAAATCCCTAACTTTTGCCTTTAGACCTCTTCTGGTTTTCGCCCACCGATACCTTTTTGCCCAAGCCGCTTTTCGTGTTTCTCACTTGCCGTGTACATGTTTTGTATATCCTTAATTTTTGCCCGAACCTTTGGTTCGCCAGATGCCCTTGTTTTTGCCTAGGCCACCGACCTAGCGGGTCTCTTTTATGCGTAGTATTTTTGACTATGTCTCATGTCACAGGTGTAAGTCTTCACCATCCATGGTGCTATATCATAGTCTACCGAAAATATTGCTTGACTACAAATGGTCCTCGTAGGTGGGAGTCCATTTGCCCCGGATCACCTTGTGGAAGAATGATGCGCTTGACTACTAGATCACCGACTTGGTATACTCGGTGCTTGACCTTCTTGTTAAATGCTCCGATCATTCGCTTGATAACTGGCCCATGGCGTATGGATGCGTAGTCGCTTCTCATCAATCAAATTAATCCGTCAAGGCGAGTCTCGAACTCAATCGCCTTCATCTAACTCGCCTCCGGAGGACTCGCCGAGGGTATCTCGAACTCGATGGGTAAGACTCGCCCATACCGTATACAAGAGAGAAGGGGTTGCCCCTGCTGATGTCCGCATCAGAGTGCGATAACCATGAAGAGCAAACGGTAACATCTCATGCCAATCCTTGTAAGTCACCGTCATCTCTCAGATAATCTTCTTAATGTTCTTATTGGCGCCCATCGCGCCATTCATCTTAGGCCGATATGGAGAAGAGTTGGTTTCTCAAAGATGTATTTTATCGGATCCATCTTAGAAATCAACAAGAAAGTGAAATAACATACTTAGTCATGAAAGCACCAAGCCAAAGCTTGCAAGTTTTCTCGTCGAGTATCTTGTTTCACAATTTAAACTTTTGCTAAGGTAGTATATTGCATGCTCTTTTCGACTGCATCGCCATGTTGCCCCACACACACCCCATTGAGTTTTCTAACACCGCCAAGTACATGATAAGAGGTCTTCCTTCACAAAGCATCGGATAGAGGATTCAGAGGTATTCCTTGATTTTGTCAAAGCGATCCGCAATCGCCATTCCATTCCACTACCCGATCTTTCTTTAGCAACTTGAAGATTGGCTGTAGCAGCTTAGGTGTGCAATGAATCTGCAATGTAGTTCAATCGCCTAAGAAACCTCCGACTTCCTTCTCGGTGGGAGCCGCATCTCTTGAATAGCTTTAACCTTCGCAGGTCAACCTCAATACTCTTCCATCGACTACAAACCCTAGGAGTTCTGATCCTGACACCAAAGGTGCATTTGTTGGGATTAAGTCTCACAGACTCTTCAACTCCGTCAACAGCTTCGCAAATGATCTAGATGTTCTTCTTCACCGATCGAGCTATCATGTCGCCGACGAGACCTCATCTCGTGATGAATCATGTCATGAAATAATGTCACCATAGCACGACAGTGGCGCCCGCGTTTTCATCCGAACAAGATAACCTTGTAGCGTAAAGTGCCCCACTGTAACGAAGTAGTCTTCCATGTCTTCGTGGAGCCATCTTGATCTCGATTGTAACCGAGAAACCATCCATGAAGGAGAAAACCTTATACGAAGGTGTTGTCAACCGTAACATCAATACGAGGAAGTGGGAATCGCTCTGACTCGCTTTGTTCAAATCCTCAGAATCCACACACATTCGTACCTTACCATCCTTCTTAGGCACGGTACCATTTTGCGATCCAATCGGGATAAGAGGTGACAAACAAGAAACCAAAGTTGAATCGCTTCATAACTTCGGCTTTGATTTTCTAACATCTCGTGACGATGCGATTTAACCTTCCACCGAGAAAACCTTCTTTGTTGGCATGTATGTCTCGATGACCAAGCAAAACCTCAATATAGTCTCGTAGCATCCGAACCAACCTTTCTTTAACATCGCTCAAGACCCGCTCCTATCTTGATCTCTTTTCGCTCACAAGACCCAAATTCACAACCTCAACTTGCTCTTCGGTGGCAGATAACTCGCTCTTCTCTTGTGAAAGCAACCGCAAGTTCTCCCACTTCACAATCTTCCTCACTTTCGGTTTGGTAGATCGGATTATCAAGTCATATTTAGCACTAGCATAGTCATATTAACGAGATTCGAGTGATTCTCAGTTGTATCACGTGTGTAAGACATAGCTTTTGAAAGGGTGATAAAGTAAAGAAAGAAAACAAACAATTGAATGCAAAAGTCCAACGATTTATTGAATGAAAATACGCAAACGATGATAATAACCTCAGAACGAGCCACGATGCCCCCGCAAGGCACTAGTTTATTGTTCAAAACATAAAGAAATACGAAAAGCAAACAAAACAAGAGCAATTACTCCCGGCTAAAGGAGATTGGTATGACGCCTTCTTCCAATTGCCGAGCCCATGATCCGAGTCGAAGATCCACTTGCTGGCGCAAGCCTGGTCGCTGCCTTCTATAGCATGGATTCCACTGGCCGATGAAGGGAAGGTCAGACGGTCACGGGCGATCATCTTCTCGACCCTCGATGGTGAAGCCTAAACCACCTTGTCAAATTTGAAAGGAAGATTAGGAGTCTGTCCCCAAATAGCACTACCTCCTTGTTCAACAAGAGTTTGAGCATCTTTCAGAGGCCATCCTAGGCGGACTTTTAGCAACTTCAGAGGACAGGAGAGTCAACAGCATGACTGGTATTGTCTCAAAAGCTTGACAAGGAGTCTCAAGAATTCACCCTCCATCTCGAGATAGCGGAATGACCGTAGATGACCTCACCATATACTCTTCTTCACCACACACATTGTAACAACTTTCCCTTTCACCGCAATTTCAACTGATGTAAGGTAGAGGTAATAGTCACGCCCCATGTATCCAAGGGGGCCCGAGTAGGCAAGAATAAGTCGGACGGATGTCCATGACAAAGAAAGTGGAATCAAAAGTCTAGGAACCGACTTTTAACAGCAGAGGAGCTTCCAAGCACCGTGCGCTTAGAACCATCAAAAGCTCTCACGATAATGTCACTGGTCTCGTAACCAACCTTCGACATCAAGTCGATCAAAAGCGCTTCGAAGGATATTCGTGAGCGTAACCGATCCACCGTAACATGAGATAATGTAAATTTTCATTCAATAGATGTGCAAGGCCTTATGTTTCTTTCCTAAGGAGTCAAATCAAGATCGAGAAGCCTAGGCCGTTGTTGGCAGCCAGTTAGCAATACAAACTTCGAATTCGAGTGAGTGTCTTGCAGCACATGAGCATTCTTCGAAACTTCACCAGGCTAGTACGAGCCTCGAGCATAAGAGCAAAGCAAGCATGGAAATTTTGGACGGAGTCTCGTCCTAACTGCTCCACAACATTGTAGTCACTCTTCTTGATAATCTTCGATTTCTCCATTTCTTGTTTGGAGGTGTCTTCAAGAACTTTCTTTGGTACTTCCGGCCGAGCAGGATGAGTCACCGGCTCTTCCTCTAGCCGATATTGACTAGTAATGGAATGCGAGCCGAGTCGCAGTTGTCTTTGGAGGAGAGATCTCGAGAGAATACCTTCCGTTCCGTCACCCATCGATCCGTGATGTTGTCAATGTCGAATAGAAACTTCAATGGTAAGATCTTCATAGTCGAGGGTCTTGTTGACGCCATGATAGTAAACCTCACCCATAATTCCAAGGGATAGCTTTATCGAGGAATATGGCACAGTCTTGAGAAGTGATGATGAGAGGTGCCACTCTAGTACAGGATCGAGAGGAAATTCTTATGTTAACATCAAAGATAGTCTTCGTGGAAATCGTCACCCCATCCCGGCTTCTTTAACATCTCCAATAGGAATCTTGTAACTATCAAAGATGTACTTCACCATGTAATCATATTTTCCACTTTCAAGGTATCCCACATGGTGCGGCATGCTCGCATTGTCGATCTTCAACTTAGACATTTCTTCACACAACCGGTGTGGTTTCGTAAATAGTATCTCACGGTTGTCCATCATACACCGAACACGCTTCTCAACCAAGCACATCCATCAAAAGTAGGGCACCAACGACAATCCTCCGGGCATCCCGGATCGACACCGCTCGCAACAAATTCTTCTTAATACCATCGAGGAATGGTCAAGTCATCTATGTGAAGGCATAAGTATCGCTCCACAAAGATTGGAAATCTTGTCATGGTTAGCATAGGAGCATTGATCACATTTGAGTCTCAATGGGGATCAAATTAACTGCTTAGCTTCAATCATATCTTGAATCTTGTTCTTCGTGAGCCCAACAATTGTCGTTGTCGCGGTCTCGGGTGTTGGAATGGTAAGCACACTTAGCATTTGGATTGTACTGGAGAGAAGTATTGACATTCGAGGAGGATCAAGGTAATCAATTCGCTTTCAACATGTGTTGCAAGGCTTGCACAATGGCATGTTGATTCAGAACCGCCTTCGCGGGCGCCGCTCGTTACGCTGCCGCTGTCTCACCGAGGTTGTGCTAATGTAGGATCGAGATCACAACCGCCCCTGCTGTGAGAGCGGGTCGGTCTTGGCTCGCTTTTCCGTCCGCATACGCATTGGCTTTCTTTAACACCAAAGGATCTTCGCAAGATTCAAGATGTCTCTACATGAATCTTCCCACTCTTGATACCAGCCAATGCGCCGTCACAATATCAACTGTGAATCCGGATGAAGAATTTCCAATCGATGATTGAAGAATGGGCCCGTTGTTCCCATAAACATATCAACCAACTCCTATGGACAAAGGTATGAACTCCGCTAGATCTCTCCACTTCGAGCATACCCTTGAACTTCTCGCACGACCCATAGACCGCTTTGTAGTTGCATGCAGTGGGTGTCAATTCAGCATTGATTATATTGTCTCGAGAAAGCATCACCAAATCACCCAAGCACGGATATCATTCTCTAGTCAGATAATACCATTCCAACCAGTTCCGACAAACTTTCTTGAAAATAGTGCATCCACAACTTTCCGCCATCGCAGGGGCTTGATCTTCGACATAGGACTTCAAATGCAGCTAGGGCAAGACATGCCATCATATTTTGAAAAGTAGAACTTTGAACTTGGGAGGAATCACCACACCAGAACGAGACTCAGATCATCAAAATTCATCCGACATCTTCGTATTTTCACAAGATTCGCACGATCTTCAAGTTGCTTGTACTTGTCATCTTCCTCGTGAGTGTTGGCTATAATCGGATCGGTCCTCTTCTCCTCTTTGGCTCATCACTGACACCTTCATCACCCTTGGTACCCCCCGGTATGGACACTTCCTCAGAGAGCTCAATACACTACCGACCACTTTAGGACCCCTTGAAACGCGCTCACCCATGTCGAGGAGACCAACAACCTTCTTCTTCTTGTTGATGAGCTTCTTCTATCTTCTTGGCCTGGACCAAGCCGTAAACATCTCATCAAACCGAGCATTCTCGAGCCCGGAGATCTTTGACAATCTGCTCAAGAGCCATTTCGCTAAAATAAATAGCTAGCAAATGAGAAAACCAACTCCAATGTACCGTGATGTAATGTTATGCTATGATATGCAATGTTTATGCTAATGCAATGCAATGTTTTCAAGGACCTAAGAGATTTAAATTTGTTAAACAAGCAATGAACAAACATTTATTAGTACTTCTCATTATTCTTTTTCTTTTAAGTACAAGGATAGTTCAAAACAATAAAAGAAAATATAAACATCCTAAAGCTCTAAGTCTCCCATGGGCGCTCTGGTGCCGATGTGTTGCTGATATTTCGCCTCATGAAGTAGCTTGGTCAACTCTAGAACTTTCTTCTCACTTGCATAACACCGAGCTTCAAAGGTATCCTTTCTTCTTTAATCAATCCGTGATCTCTTCAAGTCTTCAAAATCGTAGGCATGTCGATGGAGAATAAGATAGGTACGCCACCTATAGCAACAGTTCCATAATTACGGTAAAATAGGCGTGAATGGCATCATGAGGTTTTGAGCTCGAGCTCGCACCCATTTGAGGTAAGGTTCCAAGGAATGGAGTTCGTGCCCCAAAGTCTTGTATCGCCTTCTTTACCATGCCCCAAGCATGTATAAACCTTCTAATTCGAGATCGTGATTGTAGTCGAACACAATATCTTGGAGAAGCATATCATGTGGACCATCTCTCTCAGCAAAACCAAACCGACGAGAGCTAGAGAAGGGTTGTAGGCATACTCCTTATACCGAGTAGTGGCATTACATTGGGAATTCTCCACAACGCCAATGAATGTGAAGTCCTTTGAGAGAAAAGGTTCCAACGGACATCCTGAAGAGTGACATCAATCTTTGAGACCATCTCAACCTTTTGTTCATTCTTCAAACCGAGAGGAAAAGGAATAAACCACCTTGAAAGCAACGACACAACACATGAGAGTTCCTTGTCGCTAGTACGAAAGCGTGGAGAGAATGTAGAATGTCTCCAAGTAAGGTAGGCAATCGATCTGGGTAAGAAACAACTTGATGGCATTGACATCTATGAATTGATCCGAGTTAGGAATAGAACCAAACCATAAATTAGCAAGGCAACAATGTTCTCAAATGCATGGAAACTCATAACTTTGAGGAATTTCGCCTTTGATTAAGAACTTGAAAGTAAACCCTTAACTCCACTTCTAGTTTCCCAATGGCTTCAATGTCCAGCGCTGTAAGATGCAATGTCTTCGAACTTAGGGGCCTTTTCTAAACCGGTGAATGGCATTTGATCAAGAATAGGTATCCCAAGTAGCTTAGAGAATTCTTCCAAGGTAGGAACCAACTGATAATCCGGAAATGTGAAGCAATGGTGTTTCGGATCAAAGAACTGGAATAGGACATGCATCATATCTTCTTCAAAACCGGAGATAACCAAATCAAGTAGGTAACCATGTCTTTTGATGAACTGAGCATGGTCGGGAATATCTGAAACCAAATCTTTGAGTTGAGAAGGGATACCCATGAAGTTGATTCGGATAGTCTTTCTAGAAGCCATAATCCCTACAAAACAGAAAGCAAAGATAAACCTTAGGTCCTTGAAATAGTTAGAAATGATATGCAATGCGAATGATGTCATGATGTCATGTTTAGCACACACAAACAATTCACACAATGAGCCTAGGTTTAAGGCTTGCATGAGGTATAGGTGATTACCCCACCAAAAGTTTGAGTTGGTTCATCCTGCCCTATAATAGTAACCGGTTCTAGGAATCTCATATCATAGATCTTTCTCGAGGCGCTTATTTCAACACGACGCCAAGTGGTCGATCGAAAATGTCCCAAAAGTCTAATCTCAATGAGCGTAGCATCGAGTATCAACCAACCCCTGCCTACACTGCCCCGCCATCTCACTACCTTCTAATGGCCAAGATGGGTCAATTAAGGTTCTAAAGTTTAGTTAGCTGATGACACCACGCAGAAGCCAAATACTTTCTTCAACTTGGGAATGAAGAGTATCGGGCAACCAAAGTGTCACGCTAACGTAGCCATCATGTTGACCGCGTAGTTATACGCGCCTAACGGTCGCGATGATCTAATGCCACTTACCTAAAAGGAAACCCTGATCCGTGTGTAGGATCCCCAACAAGATAATACCCAAGCAACCTTAAAGATAAAGCAAGCCAAACAAAAAGCAATAAATGTTATCTAGAAGTCCCAGGAAATTCTCTTTAGGTGTTGTCCTCAGCAGAGTCGCCAGCCTGCGGATACGTGAACTGACTTGTAGGATTTTGTATCCAAAATGTGATAGCAAGAGTCGCCACCACTTTTATTTTATCCAATTAGGGAAGGTAAAAGTAATAAAAGACCTTCGTTAGATTCTCGAGTTCGGGAGAATGGTTATGAAAAGGGAAGGTATTAGCACCCTTTCCATCCGCAGCTTATTCTACGGGCCTAGTTGCTCTTAGATAACTTTTAAAATTGCTTTGTGTGTTTGACAAAGATGTTTTGAAAAAGGCATTTCGCTTGACTTTGTAATGACCCATGTGAGTGTATACAAAGTGTTCTAAATGTTTTGTTTTGAAAGAGAATTTGAACTTTGAAAAAGTGTGTAGTGTGAAAAGCATTTGATAGAGCGAGCAACTAAAAGACTTATTTACCCACTGTAATTGGTCGCTTTGTACTTCTACGCCTTTTAGAATAGCGTTAGCCATACCATTAGTTAGTAGGTAGCTCCATCTGCTGGATGTAAGCGGGACATCTGGGACACCTGATGGTCATAGAGTTAAACTTGTAGGAGGTATCCTAGCACATCAAGGACTATCATCATTTTTCAGAGGCGCAATCGAGGGTCAAGATCATGTATTCGAGGCTTACATCGGGGTCTATGATCTTGTATCGGGGACTATGATGATTTGTTTGGAACGGGTGCTAGAATACTCTACGCTCGAGGACATGACCATTTGTAATCGAAGGCATCGAGAGAATTAACCTAAAAGTGGGTGAAAGAAGTGTGTTGAATTCAGATATTTTATCTTGAAGATTAGTGTGAGCTATGTCCAATTATTATCTTGCCATACACGCCTAATTACTAGCAATTGATAAGGGCGAAAGTAAAATGCGAATGTAAAAGTGCGGAAAATAAACCTACGCTTATTACATGGCTTTGGGGCGTATACATAATTTAACTTATGAAAATAAAACCCTAAATTAAACTATTACATCCCACGAGCAGTTACATTATTGAAAAGATAAATGATAAAAGAAAAAACGTCCGAATCGGAGCAACCCGTGAAAGAATAAGAAAATTGGGAAATATGATGAAATTGAAATAAGAGAAAATGTTAGAAAAATGCAAATTTTAATATGAGAAAATTTATGCATGCCGGAAATAAGATAAATAAGCTATAATAATTTTTGGGATTTTAGATGTCTTAGTAATTAAAAACTAATTTAATATGATTTAAATGTTAAAATCAAAATAAAATAAATATGCATGCAAAAGATATTTTTAATTTTGTAAATTAAATAAAGATTTTATAAAACTACGCAAAAAGAAGAATATTTTTGATGATTTTTAATGTTTAAATAAAATATAAAAAGAATTAAAATATGATGAAAATATTAAAATAATGAAAATATGGAAAATATTTGAGTTTGGAAAGTGTAAAAGGGATTGTCTCAACCAGAATCGAACTGAGACATCCTTTCAAACCTTTGAAAATCGATATTTGATTAACCGAGCCAAGCGCATGCGACCGTTTGAAACGGATTGGTTTGAAAATAACACGCCATCTTTCCTTCTCAGCCGCGCCAGCTTCATCGCCTTCTTCGATTTGAATTAGAAAGATAGCCGGCTTTGGCTCGACGCTACAGGCCCCGCAAAATGGAAATAAAGATACATAATATAAATAAGTTCTAAAGACATGGTTTAACTCTGTGCATCATTCGAACACGATGGGCATGGTCTCGTGGTCCAATTTTATGTATTTCGTGAAACCCTAAAACGAACTCAGAACCCTAACCATGGCATCTTGAGTTTCCGTCATAGAAATGCAAAAGTACCCGTAGCTTGCAATCTTCCTACTAATCACAAAAAAAAACACAAAACATGTTAAATATGCATGAATCAAAGAATACGATTTTGAAATTTCAAGAACAAACCAAATTCAGCTTTTCACGATTCGATGATTTTGGCAAAGTGAAGGTCTGATCGATCTAGAGGTGTCAAGGAATATGTTTTGATGTTTGAATCGACGAACAATCAAAACCACCACCGCAAGTTCTTGAAGACCACGGATTTTGAGCTTTGGATTAGGTTTCGGAGCATTCTTCGTCCTCTTTTGATTGATATGCATTGTATATATATCGAAGGATTTGAGATTGAATTTGGAAAGATTTGATCAATAATCAATGATAATCAAATTTGATTTTTTCATGAAAATCAAATTTTCAAATTTGATCAATTTCAATCCAATCTTGCCTTTTTTGCTTCAATTCTGATTTGGCTAGCATTTGTGAGTTAATTGGACATCAAGGAAAGAATAAAAATCAATCTTTCAATTAATTTTGATTTTATACTTTATTTTTGAATTTAATTTGTATTTAAATGAATAAATTCCAAATTAAATAGAAAAATAAACCAAAAATTCGTGGCATTGGGCTTGGATATTCCTAATTGCTTGAGAAACAAGTTAGGATGAAGAAAAGATAGGCCCATTTGCAAAAGATTTGATTTTTTGAAGTATCTCTCTTTGTGCATTCTTTCAAAATTGCCTAACTTGTGAATGGTGCAACTTGCTCAATTTTCCACATTTTTGAGAGTTCTTGGACTTTTTGGAAAGCTCTAAGAGTCCTCTAACCAATGTTTTTGGTCTCATCTCAATTGGAGTTACCATGCTCAAAATATCTTCAAAACAAAAAGTTGACTTTTTGTTGACTTTGAAAATGACCTGTAATGTTTCGAAAGCACCTCTCAAATGAAGCTTTTGACATTTTGAGACATGAAGTTGTGAGACATGAAGTTGCAGAGAAAGTTGAAGTTATTCCCATGATTCATCGAAACCCTAATTTAGAAAGTTCACTGCAATCTGAGTTTTCTGATGGATCATAATCAACTCTTGATCAAATGATGAATGTAACTTCAAAATGATGTTGACCAAAAATCAGAAGTTGACCGTATGTTGACCGC
>CM038797.1:32436759-32509845 GCA_021764765.1 Vicia sativa | reverse complement strand
GCTATAATCGGGTAGTCCTCTTCTCCTTTCTTTGGCTCCATGATTACCTTCATCACCCTTGGTACTCCCTCGGTATGGACACTTCCTTGAGAGAGCTCAATGGTGACCACTTTAGGACCCCCACAGGCGTCTACCCATGTTGAGGGACAGCGTGACCTTCTTCTTGGTGATGAGCTTCGGATCTTCTTGGCCTTGGACCAGGTGGTAAACATCTAACTGAGGCATTACGAGCACGGAGATCTTTGACGGTCTGTTCAAGAGCCATTTCTGCTAAAATAAATAGCGAGCAAATGAGAAAACCAATCTCGATGTACATGATGTAATGTTATGCTATGATATGCAATGTTTATCGAATGCAATGCAATGTTTTCAAGGACCTAAAGAGATTTAAATTTGTTAAACAAGCAATGAACAAACATTTATTAGTACTTCTCATTATTCTTTTCTTTTTAAGTACAAGGATAGTTCAAAACAATAAAAGAAAACATAAACATCCTAAAGCTCTAAGTCTCCATAGGCGCTTCCTCTTGGTGTAGATGTAGCGTTGATATTTCGCTCCTCATGAAGTAAGCTTGGTCAACTCTAAGACTTTCTTCTCACTTGCATAACGAGCTTCAAAGGTATCCTTTCTTCTTTAATCAGAATCGGGATCTCTTCAAGTCTTCAAAATCGGTGGGCATGTCGGGATGGAGAAGCGACGCAAGGTCGTCACCTATAGCAGGTTCCATAATTCTTTGGTAAAATGGCGTGAATGGCATCATGAGGTTTTGATCGAGCTCGCACCATTTGAGAGTAAGGTTCCCAAGGAATGGAGTTAAAGGTGCCCCAAAGTCTTAGTATCGATGCCACTGACATGTATAAGCCTTAAATCAGTGGTTACAGGATATGATTGTAGTCGAACACAATATCTTGGAAAGCATATCATGTGGACCATCTCTTGAGCAAAAAAGTGACGTAGAGCTAGAAGGGTTGTAAGTAATACCTCCCACTTCTAAGTAGTGGTACATTAGG
The DNA here is from genome assembly GCA_021764765.1 of Vicia sativa. Classification (NCBI taxonomy): domain Eukaryota; kingdom Viridiplantae; phylum Streptophyta; class Magnoliopsida; order Fabales; family Fabaceae; genus Vicia; species Vicia sativa. The sequence goes on along the minus strand of CM038797.1, from coordinate 32,508,834 downwards.
AATTCTCCTGGCATTTCGATGAATGTGAAGTCCTTTTGAGAAAAAGGTCGGACATCTGAATGAGAGTGACATCAATCTTTGAGACCATCTCAACCTTTGTTCATTCTTCAAAAGCGGTGGAGGAAGGTGCGAAATAAACCACCTTGAAAGCAACGATACACAGACACATGAGGGTTCCTTGTCTCTTATGATGCAGGCGTGGAGAATGTAGAATGTCTCCAAGTAAGGTGAGCCTTCGGATTGCGGGTGAAACAACTTGATGGCATGACATCTATGAATTGATCCAGGATTAGGAATAGAACAAACCATAGATTAGCAAGGCAACAATGTCTCAAATGCATGAAACCTCGCTTTGAGGAATTCTCGGGCTTTCTTGATTAAGAACTTGGAAAGTAAACCCTTAACTCCACTTCTAGTTTCCCAATTGGCCCGATATCGGCGCGCTTAAGATGTAAAGCGGATGCAATGTCTTGAACTTAGGGCCTTTTCAAACCGTGAATGGCATTTGATCGAATAGGTATCCCAGAGTAGCTTAGGAATTCTTCCAGGTAGGAACCAGCGAATAATCTGGAATGTGAAGCAATGGTGTTTCGGATCAAAGCGGAATAGGACATGCATCATATCTTCTTCAAAGCAAGATAACCAAATCAAGTAGGTAACCATGTCTTTTGATGAGTGAGCATGGTCGAGAATCTGAAACCAAATCTTTGGTGAGAAGGATACCCATGAAGTTGATTGGATAGTCTTTCTAGAAGCCATAATCCTACAAAGCGAGCAAAGATAAATCCCTAGGTCCTTGAAATAGTTAGAAATGATATGCAATGCGAATGATGTCATGATGTCATGTTTAGCACACACAAACAATTCTACGATGAGCCTAGGTTTAAAACTTGCATGAGTATAGTGATTACCCACAAAGTTTGAGTTGGTTCATCTGTCCTATAATAGTAGCAGGTTCTAGGAATCTCATATCATAGATCTTTCTCGTAGGCATTTCAATACGGCGGCCAGTAAGTCGATCGAAAATGTCCCAAAGTCTAATCTCAATGAGCGTATCGGTATCAACCAACCTCGGTCTACACACCAATGGCCATCTCACTACCTTCAATGGCCAAGATGGGTCAATTAAGGTTCTAAAAGTTTAGTTGGCGCTTGATGACACCGAAGCCAAATACTTTCTTCAACACGGGAATGAAGGTATCGGGGCAACAAAGTGTCACGCTAACGTAGCCATCATGTTGACCCGTAGTTATCACGTCTAACGGTCGCGATGATCTAATGCCACCACCTAAAAGGAAACCCGGATCGGGTGTAGGATCCCACAATATAATACCCGAAGCAACCCTTAAGATAAAGCAAGCAAGTCAAACAAAAAGCAATAAATGTTATCAAAGAAGTCCCAAACATTCTCTCTTTTAGGGTGTTGTCCCAGTAGTCCTTGATTACGTAATCTGGTGGCTGACTTTGTAGGATTTTGTATCAAATGTGCGGATAGAAGTCGCCACCGACTTTTATTTTATCAATTAAGGGAAGGTAAAAGTAACGAAAAAAAGACCTTCGTTAGATTACGAGTTCGGGAGAATGGTTATGAAAAGGAAGGTAGCACCTTTTTCCATCCTTGGTTTATTCTCTGGGCTCTTAGTTGCTCTTAGATCACTTTTAAAATTGCTTTGTGTGTTTGACAAGATGTTTTGAAAAAGGCATTTCGCTTTGACTTTGTAATGACTCATGAGGGTGTATACAAAGTGTTAGGAAATGTTTTGTTTTGAAAGAAATTTGAACTTTGAAAAAAAGTGTGTGTGTGAAAAGCATTTGATGAGCGAGCAACTAAAAGACTTATTTACCCACTCGAATTGGTCGTTTTGTGCTTCTCGTTCCTTTAGAATAGCGCTAGCCATACCATTAGTTAGTAGGTAGCTCCATTAGTTGGATGTAAGCGGGACATTCGAAGGGACATCGGATGGTCATAGAAGGCAACTTGTAGGAGGTATCCTAGCACATTCGAAGGTATCATCATTTTCGTGGGCGACAATCGGGGTCAAGATCATGTATTCGGAGGACATCGTGGTCTATGATCTTTGTATCGAAGGGACTATGATGATTTGTTTGGAAGGCAGCGGTGCTAGAATACCTCTACGTTAGAGGACATGACCATTTTGTCGAAGGCATCGAGAGAATTAACCTAAGGGGAGTGCGTGTGTGAAGAAGTGTGTTGAATTCAGATATTTTATCTTGAAGATTAGTGTGAGCTATGTCAATTATTATCTTGCCATACACGCTAATTACTAGCAATTGATAAGGTGCGGAAAGTAAAATGCGGAATGTAAAAGTGCGGAAAATAAACCTCGCTATTACATGGCTTTAGGCGGATACATAATTTAACTTGGGAAAATAAAACCCTAAATTAAACTATTACATCCCATGGCAATTACATTATTGAAAAGATAAAATGATAAAAAAAGAAAAAAGCGTCCAGAATCAGACAACTTTGTGAAAGAATAAGAAAATTGGAAATGATGAAATTGAAATAAGAGAAAATGTTAGAAAAATGCAAATTTTAATATGAAAAATTTATGCATCTTTGGAAATAAGATAAATAAGCTATAATAATTTTTGGGATTTTAGATGTGTCTTAGTAATTAAAACTAATTTAATGATTTAAATGTTAAAATCAAAATAAAAATAAATATGCATGCAAAAAGATATTTTTAATTTTTAAATTAAATAAATTTTATAAAACTAATGCAAAAGAAGAAATATTTTTGATGATTTTTTAATGTTTAAATAAAATATGAAAAAATTAAAATATGATGAAAATATTAAAAATAATGAAAATATGGAAAATATTTGAGTTTGGAAAAGTGTAAAAGGATTGTATCGAACGAGAATCGAACGGAGACATCCCTTTCAAACATAATGATATCTTGACCAAGCAAGCAGCGTGCGCCTTGTTTGAAGCGGATTGGTTTGAAAATAACAGCGTCATCTTCCCTTTCCTCCCTCGCGCCGAGTTCGTCGTCTTCTTGATTTGAATTTTCAAAAGATAGCGTCGGCTTTGGCTCGGCCTTCTGAACACCAACAAAATGGAAAATCACGACATACATAATATAAATAAGTTCTAAAGACATGGTTTAACTCGGCATCATTCCGAACACGATGGGCATGGTCTCGTGGTCAATTTATGTATTCGTGAAACCCTAAAAGCGAACTCGGGAACCCTAACCATGGCATCTTGAGTTTCGGTCATAGAAATGCAATTAAAGTACCGAGCTTGCAATCTTCTACTAATCACAAAAACAAACACAAAACATGTTAAATATGCATGAATCAAAGAATACGATTTTGAAATTTCAAGAACAAACCAAATTCGGTTTTCACGATTACGGATGATTTTGGCAAAGTGGTCTGGATCGATTCGGGAGGTGTCAAGGAATATGTTTTGATGCTTGGAATCGTGAAACAATCAAAACCAGGTGCAAGTTCTTGAAAACCACGGATTTTGAGCTTTGGATTAGGGTTCGAGCAATTCTTAATCCTCTTTTGATTGATATGCATTGTGTATATATTTGGAAGGATTTGAGATTGAATTTGGAAAGATTTGATCAATAATCGTGATAATCAAATTTGATTTTTCATGAAAATCAAATTTTCAAATTGATCAATTTCAATCCAATCTTGCCTTTTTGCTTCAATTCGATTTGGCTAGCATTTGTGAGTTAATTGGACATCAAGGAAAGAATAAAAATCAATCTTTCAATTAATTTTGATTTTATACTTTATTTTTGAATTTAATTTGTATTTAAATGAATAAATTCCAAATTAAATAGAAAAATAAACCAAAATTCGTGGCATTGGCTTGGATATTCCTAATTGCTTGAGAAACAAGTTAGGATGAAGAAAAGATAGGCCATTTAAAAGATTTGATTTTTGAGTATCTCTCTTTGTGCATTCTTTCAAAATTGCCCAACTTGTGAATGGTGCAACTTGCTCAATTTTCCACATTTTGAGAGTTCTTGGACTTTTGGAAGCTCTAAGAGTCCTCTAACCAATGTTTTTGGTCTCATCTCAATTGGAGTTACCATGCTCAAAATATCTTCAAAACAAAAGTTGACTTTTGTTGACTTTGAAAATGACTGTAATGTTTTGAGCTATACCTCTCAAATGAAGCATTTTTGGACATTCTTGTGAGACATGAAGTTGTAGAAATTGAATTTCCTTCAAAACAAGAGGTGGTGGAAAATTTTTGAGAAAGTATAGAAAGTTATGATCGATCAAAGTTCGATTGACTTTTCATCAGAAACCTAATTTAGAAAGTTTGACTTTTGGGCAAATCTTGAGTTTTCTTGATGGATCATGATCAACTCTTGATCAAATGATGAATGTAACTTCAAAATGAGGATGTTGACCAAAATCAGAAGTTTGGTATATGTTGACCATGATTGACTTTTTGTCCAATACGCTGATTTTGACCATCGAACAATTATAGGAAACTTGACTTGTGAGGCTTGAAACTTGACATGGAGAATCTTTGAAGCATATGAGGAGGCATGAAGGTCATTGGAGATGTTGGAAATCCATCTTGACTTGGAGATACCAAACCTAGTTTGGGTTGAGTATCTAGGAGAGAGTTTGTCGATCGACTCTTGAGGAATCCTTGAGTATGGATGTATGAAATCTCTTGAGTAGATGGAGGGCAAATTTTGGGGTATGATGACTGCCCTGTTCAATCTTCTTGTCTTGGAAGGGTTAGATTGACATGCTTGTCTTTCGTGACACAGGTGAAGATGATTGAACAGAAATACACTGAAAATTTGCACATGGTTGGTGGATGATCGGGAATGGGCTTCTGGATGCCATTTGGAGAAGTTGGAGACTTATTTGGGAGCGAGTCGTGCAGCTAGACTCGGTTGTTAAATAGGAAGCTGGCGGAGATGGGCTTAAGATGCCATCTGGAAAGGTCGATCTTTGGGGAATGAGTCGTCGTTAGACTCTGTAGATGTTCCTGAAACGGAGAGGAGATGGGCTTAAGATGCCATCCGAAGGGAATCGTACGTTAGACTTCGTGATCACTTTGAATGAAGTTATTGGTTTGTATTGATTTTTAACCATATATGCAGCATTCTGATAGTGAAGAGATGTTGACAAATAGTCGGAGATGGGCTTAAGATGCCATCCAAGGCAACTGAGTCGTATGCTAGACTACATTAGTTCATTGATAATCGAGAATAAATCTTCGTGTTGATTACTACGGGGAAATTGTAGTTGGCAAGAATGTGGATAGCTTCCTGTTGTGCATCGGTGTTGATCCATTGCACATTATCGGAGGATAACCGGAGGTGGTCTTCGGATAGTTTTCCGTCGGTTGGGGCTTAATCTGGACTGAGTCGTGGAGGTGGTCTTGCGAGATAGTTTTCCGTCGGCGGGGCTAATCCGGACACCTTTGCCGGCGGTCTTTCGAATAGTTTTCCGTCGACAAGGGCTTAATCTGGACTGTTTGCGTCAAAGTGACATTACACATTTGGAGAAAACAAGAGAAACTTTGATAGAATATTCGTTAGTTTATGCAAAAGTATGATGCATGGCGGTGTATATGAATGACATATGCATGAATTATGACTTTATGAGAAATGAATGGATGATGAATGTTGTGATATTTCAAAACATATCCATCTTGAAGAAGATCACGGATATTACATTTTGAGATTCGACTTCTGCACAGGGGAATTGAGTGGGTGAGAACCACCTTTTGAAGGAGAAGAAGATATCTTGGATTCCTCCGATGCACTATCGACCAAGTTTTGGGCCTAGACATTGTTGAGGAAGGTAGAGATTCGAGGCTCGTTGTCGAGATCTCATATATAGACCTGGCGAGGAAAGTCAGGGAGGCGATCATTGAGGACCTTGTATGTAGATCCTGGCGAGGGAAATTTAGGAGGTGCTCTCTTGGGATTACGAGTGTAGATCTCATTGGAGCATTTGATGGTTCTTTGAGAGGCCGGGCTTGAAGAGTCTAGAGTCCGTTGTAATCTCTGGTGGGGAATAGAAGGTGGTTTTCTCGGTGTACTATCGACCAAGTTTGATGCGGATCTCTGCTACTGGGAAGGGAAGGATTGAGACCGTCCGTTGGGATGAATACCTTATTTGGGGATGAGGTGTTCTTGCTTAGAGGCGATGTACGTTGCTCGATTGAGTGGAATTCTGCTCGTGGATTCCCTTATACTCCAGGGGAAGGTGTGTTGTGGGTGACACCTTTATGCTCTGTGAGGTGTATGGGTGACTTTAGTAGTCATCCCAATCCTAGAGCTATAGTAAGTACTTTTGCATATTCACTTTTCCGTATGTTGGCGGAGAGATTTTCTTGTCAAATCACGTATAGTCATTCAAGCAAGCGTTGGACTTATTGCAAATAACAACAGAATTGTAAGAAAAGAAATTGTATATATTTTTTGAAAGGTAGCGTATGGCCAGTGGTTTGTACACAAGAAGGTAAAAAGCTATGAAACAATCTAGTTAAGTTCCAACTATGCTAGTACTCATATATTCAACTATCTCATCTCCTTCTTTGTCGTTAGAAGTGAATAGGTGATCTTAGCCATTGAATCTTGAATCTTGATAGAAGTGCGGAAGCAGTGATCTGGAAGAGACATAGTCGTCGCTTAAATCTAACTTTGCCTAGACAGCCCTTTGGGTTTTAGGTCTCTAGGGATACCCTTTTTGCCCAAAGCCTTTTCGAGTTTCGACTTGCGGGTGTACATGTTTTGTATATATCCTTAATTTTTGCCCGAACCTTTTGGTTATGGGATCTCCTGTTTGCCTAGGCGGTCGACCTAGCGGGTCTCTTTATCGTAGTATTTTTGACTATACTGCGTTCACGGGTGTGGGAAGTCTTCACCATCCATGGTGCTAAGTATCATAGCTCCGGCGGAAAATCATCTTGACTACAAATGGTCCCTCGTGGGTGGGAGTCCATTTGCCCTGAGATCACCTTGTGGAAGAATGATGCGCTTGACTACTAGATCACCGACTTGGTATACTCGGTGCTTGACCTTCTTGTTAAATGCTCGATCATTCGTTTACGATAAATCATCCATGGCGGATGGATCGAGTCGTTTCTCATCAATCAAATTAATGCGGTCAAGAAGTGCGAACCCAATCGTCTTCATCTAACTCTGCCTCTGGAGGACTACGGTTGAGGTATCCCGAACCTCGATGGGTAAGGCGGCTTCCATACCGTATACAAGAGAGAGGGGTTGCCCTGATGATGTCCGTCTTGTGGTGCGATAACCATGAAAAGCGGTAACATCTCATGCCAATCCTTGTAAGTCACTTTGTCATCTGTATAATCTTCTTAATGTTCTTATTGGCGGCTTCCACTGCGCCATTCATCTAGGCCGATATGGAGAAGAGTTGGTTTCTCAAAGATGTATTTTATCGGATCCATCTTAGAAATCAACAAGGTAGTGTGGTCAACATATCTTGTCTTAGTCGGTGACCCAGCCAGCGTTGCAAGTTTTCTCAAGCTGCGAGTATCTTGTTTCACGATCGGTAAACTTTTGCTAAGGTAGTATATTGCATGCTCTTTTCGACCAGACTCGTCATGTTGCCCACACACACCCCATTGAGTTTTCTAACCTTTGTCAAGTACATGATAAGAGTCTTCCTTCGGCGGCATCGGGATAGGAGGATTACATGGGTATTCCTTGATTTTGTCAAAGCGATCGGCAATGCCATTCCATTCCACTACACGATCTTTCTTTAGCAACGAAGATTGGCTCACGGTAGCGATTAGGTGTGCAATAGATACGGCAATGTAGTTCATCGGCCTGAAACCTCGACTTCCTTCTCGGTGCGGGGGCTGGCATCTCTTGAATAGCTTTAACCTTGCGGTCGACCTCAATACCTCTTGACTACAAACCCTAGGAGTTTTCGGATCGACTCCAAGGTGCATTTGTTGGGATTAAGTCTCGATGCATACTCCTTCACATCGAGCAGTTTACGCAAATGATCTAGATGTTCTTCTTGATGCGGGATCGAGCTATCATGTCGTCGGCGTAGACCTCATCTCGTGATGAATCATGTCATGAAATAATGTCACCATAGCGGCGATAAGTGGTGCTGCGTTCTTCGATCGAGCGGCATAACCTTGTAGCGAAAGTGCCCCTTGTGTGAAAGTAGTCTTCTCCATGTCTTGAGGGCCATCTTGATCGATTGTAGGAGGAAACCATCCATGAAGGAGAAAACCTTATCTTTGGTGTTGTCAACGAGAACATCAATATGAGAAGTGGGAAATCGTCTTTGGACTCGCTTTGTTCAAATCACGTAATCACACATTCGTACCTTACCATCCTTCTTAGGCACGGGTACCACATTTGCGACCTTTGGGGATAAGAGGTGACGCCGAAACCAGTTGAGCGCTTCATAACCCGACTTTGATTTTCTCGACATCTCGGGCGTCGTCGACAGACCTTACATTTCTTTAGGAGAAAACCTTCTTTTGTTACGCATGTCTTCGGCCTTATGAAGCAAAAACCTCAATATAGTCTCGTAGCATCTGAACCAACCTTTCTTTAACAACATTCTCAAGACCGCTCTATCTTGATCTCTTTTGTCTTAATCGGTACCAAATTCACAACCTCGACTTGCTCTTCGTGTGGCTGTATAACTCGCTCTTCTTCTGTGTGTCAGCAAGTTCTCCGGCACTTCACAATCTTCCTCACTTTCGTCTTGACTTGGTAGATCGGATTATCGAAGTCATATTGCACTAGCATGCATTGTTATTGAGATTCGGAGTGATTACGGTGTATCACGTGGGTGTGTGTAACACATAGCTTTTTGAAAGGGTGATAAAGTAAAGAAAGAAAACAAACAATTGAATGCAAAAGTCCAGCGATTTATTGAATGAAAATCATAAGCGACAGATAATAACCCTCATAAGCGAGCCACGATGCCGGGCAAGGCACTAGCTTTCAAAGTTTATTGTTCAAAACATAAAGAAATGAAAAGCAAAACAAAACAAGAGCAATTACTCACGGCTAAAGGAGATTGGTATGGCGTCTTGATCTTCCAATTCTTGAGCCCATGATGCAGTTGGGAAGATCCACTTGCGATGTCGAAGCCGTTGTCGTCGTCTATAGCATGGATTCCACTCTGGCGTGCGGAAGGAAGTTGGCGGCACGTTCGCGGCGTATCATCTTCGACCCTTGATGGTGAAGCCTAAACCGGTCTTGTCAAATTTGAAAGGAAGATTGGGGCTGTCCCCAATAGCACTACCTCCTTGTTCAGCGGTGGCTTGAGCATCTTCGGAGAGGCCATCCTAAGCGGGACTTTAGCAACCGGAGGTGTGGAGAGTCAGCAGGCATGACTCGGGTATTGTCTCAAAAGCTTGACAAGGGTCTCGAAGAATTCACCCTCCATCTCGAGATAGCGGAATGACGTGATGGTGACCATATACTCTTCTTCACCACACATTGTAACAACTTTCCCTTTCACAGGTACTTCAACTTCGATGTAAGGTAGAGTATGACGCTTTGCCCGTGTATCCAAGGCGTCCGGTAGGCAAGAATAAGTGGACGGATGTCCATGACAAAAAAGTGGAATCAAAAGTCTAGGAACCGACTTTATGAGTGATGAGCTCTCCAATCGTCGTTTAGAACCATCAAAAGCTCTCACGATAATGTCCTTGGGTCTCGAGAACCAACCCTTGACATCAAGTCGATCAAAAGCGATCTTGGAAGGATATTGGCGAACGGTATCCACGAGAACATGAGATAATGTAACGCCTTTGCATTCAATAGAGATGTGCAAGGCCTTGTTATATTTCTTTAGGAAGAATCAAATCGACATCGGAGAAGCCTAGGCGTTGTTGGCGGCCGGGCTAGCAATACAAACTTGAATTGATCGGTAGTAGTGTCTTGCGGCACATGAGCATTCTTGAAACTTCACCAGGCGTTAGCATGAGCCTCGAGCATAAGAAAGCGCGAGCATGGAAATTTTGGATGATCTGTCTAGCATTCCACAACATTGTAGTCACTCTTCTTGATAATCTTGAATTTCCTCCATTTCTTGTTTGGAGGTGTCTTGATAACTTTCTTTGGTACTTCAGGTGACGGGATGAGTCATAGGTTCCTTCCCTCTAGGCGGGATATTGGTAGTAGCTGGAATCGCTGGAGTCATGATGTCTTTTGGAGGAGAGATCTGGAGAGAATACCCTTAGGTTACAGTCACCTTCTTGGATCCGGTGATGTTGTCAATATCGAGAATAGAAACTTCAATGGTAAGATCTTCAATAGTCGGAGGTCTTGTTTGCGCCATGATAGTAAACCTCGACTCCATAATTCAAGGATAGCCTTATCGAGGAATATGGCACGGTCTTGGAGAAGTGATGATGAGAGGTGCCACTCTGGCACAGGATCGTGAGAGGAAATTCTTATTGTGTTAACATCGGCATAGTCTTGAAATCGTCACCCCATCCAATTCGCCTTAACATCTCAATAGGAATCTTGTAACTATCGAGGACGGTGTACTTCACCATGTAATCATATTTTCCACTTGGCTGCCCCAGGTATCCCACCACAGATAGGCAGTTTCGTTCGCATTGTCGATCTTCAACTTAGACATTTCTTCACGACACGCGCGGTGGTTTGAAATAGTATCTCACGGTTGTCCATCATACCTGAACCGTCTTCTCAACCAAGCATCCATCGGTGCAGAGGGGCACCAACGACAATCCTCTGGGCATCCTGGATTGACACCGGCTCGCAACAAATTCTTCTTAACAGTCATCAGAGGAATGGTCAAGTCATCTATGTTGAAGGCATAAGTATCGTCTCCCACAGCATTGGAAATCTTGTCATGGTTAGGCATAGGAGCATTGATCACATTCGGAGTCTCAACAGGGGGATCAAATTCAATGCTTAGCTTGATCATATCTTGAATCTTGTTCTTGAGCCCAACAATTGTCGATTAATGTGCCACAGGCTGTTGGAATGGTAAGCACACTTAGCATTTGGATTGTACTTCGGAGAGGAAGTATTGACATTCTGAGGAGGATCCCTCAAGGTAATCAATTCTGCTTTCAACATGTGTTGCAAGGCTTGCGACAATGGCATGTTGATCTTAAATGTATCTTCGTGGCGCGTTACGGTTCGCGTTGTCTCGAGGTTGTGCTAATGTAGGATTGGAGATCACAACGCCCCACAGTTGGTAGCGGTCGGTCTTGGCTCGGCTTTTCACCGTACTGACATTGGCTTCTTTCTTAACACCAAAGGATCTCTTAGACATTCGAAGATGTCTCTACATGAATCTTCCACTCTTGATACGGTTTCAATCGCTGCTTTGTCAATATCAACTCGGTGAATCCGGATGAAGAATTTCAATCGGATGATTGAAGAATGGGCTGTCGGTGTTCCCATAAACATATCAACCAACTCCCTATGGACAAGGTGGTGAACTCACTGCTAGATCTCTCCACTTGAGCATACTCCTTGAACTTCTCGTCACGACCCATAGACACCTTTGTAGTTGCATGCGGTGGGTGTCAATTCACATGTACTCATATTATGCGTAGAAAGCATCGGCCAAATCACTCCAAATACGGATACGGTCATTCTCTGGTGATAATACCATTCCAAGCGAGTTAGGACAAACTTTCTTGAAAATAGTGCATCCACAACTTTACATCATCGGTGTGGGGTTGATCTTACGGACATAGGACTTCAAATGCGACTTAGGGCAAGACATGCCATCATATTTGGAAAAAGTAGGAACTTTGAACTTGGGAGGAATCACCACACGAGGAGCAGACTCGGATCATCAAAATTCGGTCGGACATCTTGATTTTCCACGACATTGAGACGATCTTCAAGTTGCTTGTACTTGTCATCTTCCTCAGTGTTGGCTATAATCGGTGGTCCTCTTCTCCTTTCTTTGGCTCCGATTACCTTCATCACCTTGGTACTCCCCTCGGTATGGACACTTCCTTGAGAGCTCAATCGGTGACCACTTTAGGACCCCTTTGAAGCGTCTACCCATGTTGAGGAGACCAACAACCTTCTTCTTGTTGATGAGCTTCTTGGATCTTCTTGGCCTTGGACCAAGTGGTAAACATCTCTTGGCCAGGCATTACGAGCACAGGAGATCTTTGACGATCATTCAAACCATTACGCTAAAATAAATAGCGAGCAAATGAGAAAACCAATCTCAATGTACACGTGATGTAATGTTATGCTATGATATGCAATGTTTATGCGAATGCAATGCAATGTTTTCAAGGACCTAAGAGATTTAAATTTGTTAAACAAGCAATGAACAAACATTTATTAGTACTTCTCATTATTCTTTTTCTTTTTAAGTACAAGGGATAGTTCAAAACAATAAAGAAAACATAAACATCCTAAAGCTCTAAGTCTCCATGAACTTCCTCTTGGTGCCGATGTAAGCGTTGATATTTAGCTCCTCATGAAGTAGCTTGGTCAACTCTAGAACTTTCTTCTCACTTGCATATTTGAGCTTCAAAGGTATCCCTTTCTTCTTTCTGAATCCGGGATCTCTTCAAGTCTTCAAAATCGGTAGGCATGTCGGGATGGAGAAGCATAGAATTCGTCACCTATAGCAGGTTCCATAATTCTTTGGTAAAATAGTGAATGGCATCATGAGGTTTGAGCTCGAGCTCGCACCCATTTGAGTAAGGTTCCCAAGGAATGGAGTTGGTGCCCCAAAGTCTTGGTATCGGTCTTCTTTACCATGCCCCAGCATGTATAAACCTTAAATCGGTAATGCGGAGATCGTGATTGTAGTCGAACACAATATCTTGGAGAAGCATATCATGTGGACCATCTCTTGAGCAAAACCAAGCGGCGTAGAGCTAGAGAAGGGTTGTAAGTAATACCTCTTATACCAGTAGTGGTACATTAGGAATTCTCCACAGCTCAATGAATGTGAAGTCCTTTTGAGAGAAAAGGTTCCAGCGGACATCTGAATGAGAGTGACATCAATCTTTGAGACCATCTCAACCTTTGTTCATTCTTCAAAGCGATGGAGGAAGGTGCGAAATAAACCACCTTGAAAGCAGCGGTACCTGACACATGAGAGTTCCTTGTCGCTTAGTAGTGCAGCGTGGAGAGAATGTAGAATGTCTCCAGTAAGGTAGGCCTTTGGATTGCGGGTGAGAAACAACTTGATGGCATTGACATCTATGAATTGATCGAGTTAGGAATAGAACCAAACCATAAATTAGCAAGGCAACAATGTTCTCAAATGCATGAAACTCATAACTTTGAGGAATTCTCGGGCTTTCTTGATTAAGAACTTGGAAAGTAAACCCTTAACTCCACTTCTAGTTTCCCAATTGGCTTGATATACGGCGCTTAAGATGTAAAGCGGATGCAATGTCTTGAACTTAGGGCCTTTTCTAAGCCGGTGAATGGCATTTGATCAAGAATAGGTATCCCAGTAGCTTAGAGAATTCTTCCAGGTAGGAACCAATGATAATCAGGAAATGTGAAGCAATGGTGTTTGGATCAAGAAGCGGAATAGGACATGCATCATATCTTCTTCAAAACGGAGATAACCAAATCAAGTAGGTAACCATGTCTTTTGATGGGCTGAGCATGGTCGGGAATATCGAAACCAAATCTTTGAGTTGAGAAGGATACCCGTGAAGTTGATTCGGATAGTCTTTCTAGAAGCCATAATCCTACAAAGCAGCAAAGATAAATCCCTAGGTCCTTGAAATAGTTAGAAATGATATGCAATGCGAATGATGTCATGATGTCATGTTTAGCACACAAACAATTCACACAATGAGCCTAGGTTTAAGGCTTGCATGAGGTATAGGTGATTACCCACCAAAAGTTTGAGTTGGTTCATCTGTCCTATAATAATGCAGGGTTCTAGGAATCTCATATCATAGATCTTTCTCGTAGGCGCTTATTTCATCTGACCAAGTGGTCGATCGAAAATGTCCCAAAGTCTAATCTCAATGGCGTAGCATCGGTATCAACCAACCTCGGTCTACACCAAAGGCCATCTCACTACCTTCTAATGGCCAAGATGGGTCAATTAAGGTTCTAAAAGTTTAGTTAGCGCTTGATGACACCACAGAAGCCAAATACTTTCTTCAACTTGGGAATGAAGAGTATCGGGGCAACAAAGTGTCACGCTACGTAGCCATCATGTTGACGTAGTTATCGTCTAGCGTCGCGATGATCTAATGCCACTTACCTAAAAACCGGATCGGGTGTAGGATCCCCAACGATATAATACCCAAGCAACCCTTAAAGATAAAGCAAGCAAGTCAAACAAAAAGCAATAAATGTTATCTAGAAGTCCCTAAGGCAATTCTCTCTTTTAGGGTGTTGTCCCAGTAGTCGCCGTTACGTGATACGGTGAAGCCCGACTTTGTAGGATTTTGTATCCAATGTGCGGATAGCAAGAGTCGCCACCGACTTTTATTTTTATCAATTAAGGAAGGTAAAAGTGAGAAAAAGACCTTCGTTAGATTACGAGTTCGGGAGAATGGTTATGAAAAGGGAAGGTATTAGCACCCTTTCCATCCATGATTTATTCTCGGGCTCTTAGTTGCTCTTAGATAACTTTTAAAATTGCTTTGTGTGTTTGACAAAGATGTTTTGAAAAAAGGCATTTCGCTTTGACTTTGTAATGACTCGTAGGAGTGTATACAAAGTGTTAGGAAATGTTTTGTTTTGAAAAGAATTTGAACTTTGAAAAAAGTGTGTAGTGTGAAAAGCATTTGATAGGCGAGCAACTAAAGACTTATTTACCCACTCGAATTGGTGGTTTTGTACTTCTCGTTCCTTTAGAATAGCGCTAGCCATACCATTAGTTAGTAGGTAGCTCCATTCGTTGGATGTAAGCGGGACATTCGAAGGGACATCGGATGGTCATAGAAAGCAACTTGTAGGAGGTATCCTAGCACATTCGAAGGACTATCATCATTTTCGTGGCGTCAATCGAGGTCAAGATCATGTATTCGGAGGCGACATCGGGGTCTATGATCTTTGTATCGAAGGGACTATGATGATTTGTTTGGAAACAGCGGTGCTAGAATACCTCTACGTTCGAGGACATGACCATTTTGTCGAAGGCATCGAGAGAGAATTACCTAAAGAGTGCGTGTGAAAAGTGTGTTGAATTCGGATATTTTATCTTGAAGATTAGTGTGAGCTATGTCCAATTATTATCTTGCCATACCGCCTAATTACTAGCAATTGATAAGGGTGCGGAAAGTAAAATGCGGAATGTAAAGTGCGGAAAATAAACCTCGCTATTACATGGCTTTGGGCGGATACATAATTTAACTGCGGAAAATAAAACCTAAATTAAACTATTACATCCCATGAGCAGATTACATTATTGAAAAGATAAAATGATAAAAAGAAAAAAAAGCGTCAGAATCGAACTTTGTGAAAGAATAAGAAAATTGGGAAATATGATGAAATTGAAATAAGAGAAAATGTTAGAAAAATGCAAATTTTAATATGAGAAAATTTATGCATCTTGGAAATAAGATAAATAAGCTATAATAATTTTTGGGATTTTAGATGTGTCTTAGTAATTAAAAACTAATTTAATATGATTTAAATGTTAAAATCAAAATAAAAATAAATATGCATGCAAAAGATATTTTTAATTTTGTAAATTAAATAAAGATTTTATAAAACTACTGCAAAAGAAGAATATTTTTGATGATTTTTAATGTTTAAATAAAATATAGAAAAAATTAAAATATGATGAAAATATTAAAAATAATGAAAATATGGAAAATATTTGAGTTTGGAAAAGTGTAAAAAGGATTATACGAACCGGAATCGAGCTGGAGACATCCTTTCAAATAATGATATCTTGACCAAGCGAGCCAGTGCGCCTTGTTTGAAGCAGTTGGTTTGAAAATAACAGCGTCATCTTTCCCTTTCCTCCGCTTGATTCATCGTCTTCTTCGATTTGAATTTTCAAAAGATAGCGTCGGCTTTGGCTCGACGCTACAGGCCCTGGCAAAATGGAAAATGCAGCATACATAATATAAATAAGTTCTAAAGACATGGTTTAACTCCAGGCATCATTCCGAACACGATGGGCATGGTCTCGTGGTCCAATTTTATGTATTTCGTGAAACCCTAAAACGAACTCAGGAACCCTAACCATGGCATCTTGAGTTTCCGGTCATAGAAATGCAATTAAAGTACCCAGAAAGCTTGCAATCTTCCTACTAATCACAAAAACAAACACAAAACATGTTAAATATGCATGAATCAAAGAATACGATTTTTGAAATTTCAAGAACAAACCAAATTCGGTTTTCACGATTCTGGATGATTTTTGGCAAAGTGAAGGTCTGGATCGATTCAGGAGGTGTCAAGGAATATGTTTTGATGCTTGGAATGTTGAAACAATCCAAAACCACGGTGCAGTTCTTGAAGACCACGGATTTTTGAGCTTTGGATTAGGGTTTACGGAGCAATTCTTAATCCTCTTTTGATTGATATGCATTGTGTATATATCTTTGGAAGGATTTGAGATTGAATTTGGAAAGATTTGATCAATAATCAATGATAATCAAATTTGATTTTTCATGAAAATCAAATTTTCAAATTGATCAATTTCAATCCAATCTTGCCTTTTTTGCTTCAATTCTGATTTGGCTAGCATTTGTGAGTTAATTGGACATCAAGGAAAGAATAAAAATCAATCTTTCAATTAATTTTGATTTTATACTTTATTTTTGAATTTAATTTGTATTTAAATGAATAAATTCCAAATTAAATAGAAAAATAAACCAAAAATTCGTGGCATTGGGCTTGGATATTCCTAATTGCTTGAGAAACAAGTTAGGATGAAGAAAAGATAGGCCCATTTGCAAAAGATTTGATTTTTTGAAGTATCTCTCTTTGTGCATTCTTTCAAAATTGCCCAACTTGTGAATGGTGCAACTTGCTCAATTTTCCACATTTTGAGAGTTCTTGGACTTTTGGAAGCTCTAAGAGTCCTCTAACCAATGTTTTGGTCTCATCTCAATTGGAGTTACCATGCTCAAAATATCTTCAAAACAAAAGTTGACTTTTGTTGACTTTGAAAATGACACTGTAATGTTTTGAGCTATACCTCTCAAATGAAGCATTTTTGGACATTCTTGTGAGACATGAAGTTGTAGAAATTGAATTTCCTTCAAAACAAGAGGTGGTGGAAAATTTTTGAGAAAGTATGAGAAAGTTATGATCGGTCAAAGTTGATTGACTTTTCATCTAGAAACCCTAATTTAGAAAGTTTGACTTTTGGGCAAATCTTGAGTTTTCTTGATGGATCATGATCAACTCTTGATCAAATGATGAATGTAACTTCAAAATGAGGATGTTGACCAAAAATCGAGAAGTTTGTTGTATGTTGACCATGATTGACTTTTTGTCAATACACGGATTTTCAACCATCGAACAATTATGCGAAACTTGACTTGTGAGGCTTGAAACTTGACATGGAGAATCTTTGAAGCATATGAGGAGGCATGAAGGTCATTGGAGATGTTGGAAATCCATCTTGACTTGAGAGATACCAAACCCTAGTTTGGGTTGTTGTCTAGGAGAGAGTTTGTCGATCGACTCTTGAGGAATCCTTGAGTATGGATGTATGAAATCTCTTGAGTAGATGGAGGGCAAATTTTGGGGTATGATGACTGCCTGTTCAATCTTCTTGTCTTGGAAGGGTTAGATTGACATGCTTGTCTTCGTGACACAGAGGTAGAAGATGATTGAACAAAATACACTGAAAATTTGCACTCATGGTTGGTGGATGATGCGGAATGGGCTTATAGATGCCATTTGGAGAAGTTGGAACTTATTTGGGGAGCAGTCGTGCGCTAGACTCGAGTTTGTTAAATAGGAGGCGACGGAGATGGGCTTAAGATGCCATCTGGAAAGGTCGATCTTTGGGGAATGAGTCGTGCGTTAGACTCTGTAGATGTTCTGAAGCGGAGAGGAGATGGGCTTAAGATGCCATCCGAGAGGAATCGTCGTTAGACTTCGTGATCACTTTGAATGAAGTTATTGGTTTGTATTGATTTTTAACCATATATGCGACATTCGATAGTGAAGAGATGTTGACAAATAGTCGGAGATGGGCTTAAGATGCCATCGAGGCAAAGTCGTATGCTAGACTACTGTAGTTCTTTATTGATAATCGAATAAATCTTCGTGTTGATTACTCACGAAATTGTAGTTGGCAAGAATGTGGATAGCTTCCTGTTGTGCATGGTGTTGATCCATTGCCTGTTATCGGAGGATAACCAGAGGTGGTCTTTCGGATAGTTTTCCCGTCGGTTCGGGGCTTAATCCTGGACTAGTCGTCGGAGGTGGTCTTGCAGATAGTTTTCCCGTCGGCTCGGGGCTTAATCCTGGACACCTTGCGGGCGGTCTTTGGATAGTTTTCCGTCGGCTCGGGGCAATCACTGGACTGTTTGCGTCAGTGGTGTTACTGTTTTGGAGAAAACAAGAGAAACTTTGATAGAATATTCGTTAGTTTTATGCAAAGTATGATGCATGACAGTGTATATGAATGACATATGCATGAATTATGACTTTATGAGAAATGAATGGATGATGAATGTTGTGATATTTCAAAACATATCCATCTTGAAGAAGATCGGATATTACATTTTGAGATTTCGACTGCACAGGGGAATTGGTAGGTGAGAACCACCTTTTGAAGGAAGAAAGATATCTTGGATTCCTCCGATGCACTATCTGACCAAGTTTTGGGCCTAGACATTGTTGAGGAAGGTAGAGATTCGAGAGGCTCGTTGTCGGAGATCTCATATATAGACCCTGCTGAGGAAAGTCTGGGAGGCGATCTGTTGAGGACCTTGTATGTAGATCCTGCTGAGGAAATTTAGGAGGTGCTCTACTGGGGATTCCGAGTGTAGATCTCGCTGGAGAGCATTTGATGGTTGCTGAGAGACCGGGCTTGAAGAGTCTAGAGTCCGTTGTAATCTCTGGCTGGGGAATAGAAGGTGGTTTTCTCCGGTGTACTATCTGACCAAGTTTCGAGTCTGGATCACTCTAGGGAAAGGGAAGGATTGAGACCGTCCGTGGGATGAATACCTTTGGGGATGAGGTGTTCTTGCTTAGAGGCGATGTAGCGTTGCTCGATTGAGTGGAATTCTTTCGTGGATTCCCTTATACTCATTTGGGAAGGTGTGTTGTGGGTGACACCTTTATGCTCTGTGGAATTGTATGGGTGACTTTAGTCATCCCAAATCCTAGAGCACTGTAGTAAGTACTTTTGCATATTCACTTTTAGTATGTTGGCGGAGAGATTTTTCTTGTCAAATCGTATAGTCATTCAAAGCAAGCGTTGGACTTATTGCAAATAACAACAAGAAATTGTAAAGAGAAAGAAATTGTATATATTTTTTTGAAAGGTGGCGTATGGCCAAGTGGTTTGTACACAAGAAGGTAAAAGCTATCTGGAAACAATCTCGTTAAGTTCCAACTATGCTAGTACTCATATATTTCAACTATCTCATCTCCTTCTTTGTCGGTAGAAAGTGAATAGGTGATCTTACGCCATTTGAATCTTGAATCTGATAGAAGTGCGGAAGCAGTGATCTGGAAGAGACATAGTCGTGCTTAAATCTAACTTTTGCCTAGACCGCCTTTCGGGTTTTCGAGTCTCTGGGATACCCTTTTTGCCCAAGCCGCCTTTCGGGTTTTCGACTTGCGGGTGTACATGTTTTGTATATATCCTTAATTTTGCCCGAACCTTTTGGTTATGAGGATCCCTTGTTTTGCCTAGGCGATCGACCTAGCGGGTCTCTTATCGTAGTATTTTTGACTATATCTGCGTTCACGGGGTGTGGGAAGTCTTCACCATCCATGGTGCTAAGTATCATAGCTCCAGGAAAATCATCTTGACTACAAATGGTCCCTCGTGGGTGAGTCCATTTGCCCACAGGATCACCTTGTGGAAGAATGATGCGCTTGACTACTAGATCACCAGAGCTTGGTATACTCGGTGCTTGACCTTCTTGTTAAATGCTCGATCATTCGTTTACGATAAATCATCCATGGCGGATGGATGCGTCGTTCTCATCAATCAAATTAATGCGGTCAAGCGATGCAGACGATCGTCTTCATCTAACTCGCCTCTGGAGGACTACGGTTGAGGGTATCTGAACCTCGATGGGTAAGGCGGCTTCCATACCAGTATACAAGAGAAGGGGTTGCCCACTGTTGATGTCCGTCTTGTGGTCGATAACCATGAAGAGCAACGGTAACATCTCATGCCAATCCTTGTAAGTCCTTGTCATCTTACGTATAATCTTCTTAATGTTCTTATTGGCGGCTTCCGCTGCGCCATTCATCTTAGGCCGATATGGAGAGTTGGTTTCTCAAAGATGTATTTTATCGGATCCATCTTAGAAATCAACAAGGTAGTGTGAGTCAACATATCTTGTCTTAGTCGTGGCATGAAGCGTTGCAAGTTTTCTCAGTTGCAGTATCTTGTTTCACGATCGGTAAACTTTTTGCTAAGGTAGTATATTGCATGCTCTTTTCGACCAGACTCGTCATGTTGCCCCAACACACCCATTGAGTTTTCTAACAACATCAAGTACATGATAAGAGGTCTTCCTTGACGGTGGCATCGGGATAGGAGGATTACATGGGTATTCCTTGATTTTGTCAAAGCGATCGGCAATCGCCATTCCATTCCACTACGATCTTTCTTTAGCAACTTGAAGATTGGCTCACGGTGCGATTAGGTGTGCAATGAATCGGCAATGTAGTTCAATCGGCCTAAGAAACCTCGACTTCCTTCTCGGTGCGGGGGCTGGCATCTCTTGAATAGCTTTAACCTTCGCGGTCGACCTCGATACCTCTTTCCGACTACAAACCCTAGGAGTTTTCGGATCGACTCCAAAGGTGCATTTGTTGGGATTAAGTCTCGATCATACTCCTTCACTGTCGAGCAGTTTACGCAAATGATCTAGATGTTCTTCTTGATGCGGGATCGAGCTATCATGTAAATCGGCGTAGACCTCTATCTCGTGATGAATCATGTCATGAAATAATGTCACCATATGCGATAAGTGGCGCTGCGTTCTTCGATCGAGCAGCATAACCTTGTAGCGAAAGTGCCCCTTTGTATAAAAGTAGTCTTCTCCATGTCTTGAGGCCATCTTGATCGATTATGTAGGAGAAACCATCCATGAAGGAAAACCTTATCTGGCGGTGTTGTCAACGAACATCAATATGAGGAAGTGGGAAATCGTCTTTCGGACTCGCTTTGTTCAAATCCACGTAATCCACACATTCGTACCTTACCATCCTTCTTAGGCACGGGTACCACATTTGCGACCAGGGGATAAGAGGTGTGACGAAACCAGTTGAGCGCTTCATAACTTGACTTTGATTTTCTCTAACATCTCGGGACGCATCGGAACCTACATTTCAGGAGGAAAACCTTCTTTTGTTGGCATGTCTTGTGTGACCAAGCAAAAACCTCAATATAGTCTCGTAGCATCTGAACCAACCTTTCTTTAACTTTGTTCTCAAGACCGCTCTATCTTGATCTCTTTTACATCGTCGGTACCCAAATTCACAACCTCGACTTGCTCTTGGTGTGTGTATAACTCGCTCTTCTTCTTTGTGTGATCGCAAGTTCTCCGGCACTTCACAATCTTCCTCACTTTCGTCTTGACGGTAGATCGGATTATCGAAGTCATATTTAGCACTAGCATGTTATTAACGAGATTCGGAGTGATTCGCGATGTATCACGTGGGTGTGTGTAAGAACACATAGCTTTTGAAGGGTGATAAAGTAAAGAAAGAAAACAAACAATTGAATGCAAAAGTCCAACGATTTATTGAATGAAAATACATAACGAGATAATAACCCTCATGAGCGAGCCACGATGCCGGGCAAGGCACTAGGCTTTCAAAGTTTATTGTTCAAAACATAAAGAAATACGAAAAGCAAAACAAAACAAGAGCAATTACTCGGCTAAAGGAGATTGGTATGGCGTCTTGATCTTCCAATTCTTGAGCCCATGATGCAGGTTGGGAAGATCCACTTCGATGTCGAAGCCGTTGTGTCGTCTTCTATAGCATGGATTCCACTCGGCGATGCGGAAGGAAGTTGGCGGCACGTTCGCGTATCATCTTCTGACCCTTGATGGTGAAGCCTAAACCAGTCTTGTCAAATTTGAAAGGAAGATTAGGGAGCTGTCCCCAAATAGCATACCTCCTTGTTCAACCGTTGCTTGAGCATCTTTCCGAGAGGGCCATCCTAGGCGGGACTTTAGCAACCTCAGGAGTGACAGGAGAGTCAACAGGCATGACTCTGGGTATTGTCTCAAAAGCTTGACAAGGAGTCTCGAAGAATTCACCCTCCATCTCGAGATAGCGGAATGACTGTAGATGGCTGACCATATACTCTTCTTCACCACACATTGTAACAACTTTCCCTTTCACCGGGTACTTGACCGATGTAAGGTAGAGTATGGCCTTTGCCCATGTATCCAAGGCGTCCAGGTAGGCAAGAATAAGCTGGACGGATGTCCATGACAAAAGTGGAATCAAAGTCTAGGAACCGACTTTAGCAGTGATGAGCTCTCCAATCTGTGCGTTTAGAACCATCAAAAGCTCTCACGATGTGTTTGGGTCTCGAACCAACCCTTCGACATCAAGTCGATCAAAGCGATCTTGGAAGGATATTGAGGCGAGCCGGTATCCACGAACATGAGATAATGTAGCCTTTGCATTCAATAGAGATGTGCAAGGCCTTGTTATGTTTCTTTAGGAAGAGTCAAATCGACATCGGAGAAGCCTAGGCCGTTGTTGGCGGCCGAGGCTAGCAATACAAACTTGAATTGATCGGTAGTAGTGTCTTGCGGCACATGAGCATTCTTGAAACTTCACCAAGGCGTTAGCATGAGCCTCGGAGCATAAAAGCAAGCGAGCATGGAAATTTTGGATGATCATCTAGCATTCCACAACATTGTAGTCACTCTTCTTGATAATCTTGAATTTCCTCCATTTCTTGTTTGGAGGTGTCTTGATAACTTTCTTTGGTACTTACAGGTGACGGGATGAGTCACGGTTCCTTCCCTCTAGTGGGGATATTGGTGAGTAGGCTGGAATCAGTTGGAGTCATGATGTCTTTTGGAGGAGAGATCTGGAGAGAATACCCTTAGGTTACGGTCACCTTCTTGGATCCGGTGATGTTGTCAATGTCGGGAATAGAAACTTCAATGGTAAGATCTTCAATAGTCGGAGGGTCTTGTTTGACGCCATGATAGTAAACCTCGACTCCATAATTCCAAGGATAGCCTTATCGGAGGAATATGGCACGGTCTTGGAGAAGTGATGATGAGAGGTGCCACTCTGAGCACGGGATCGTGAGAGGAAATTCTTATTGTGTTAACATCGGCATAGTCTTGAAATCGTCACCCCATCCGGTCGCCTTAACATCTCAATAGGAATCTTGTAACTATCGAGGACGATGTACTTCACCATGTAATCATATTTTCCACTTGGCTGCCCAAGGTATCCCACGAGATAGCGCAGTTTCGTTCGCATTGTCGATCTTCAACTTAGACATTTCTTCACGACTTACGCACGGTGGTTTGAAATAGTATCTCACGGTTGTCCATCATACTTGAACCGTCTTCTCAACCAAGCACATCCATCGGTGCGGAGGGGCACCGACAATCCTCTGGGCATCTGGATTGACACGGCTCTAACAAATTCTTCTTACGGTCATCGGAGGAATGGTCAAGTCATCTATGTTGAAGGCATAAGTATCGTCTCCACGACATTGGAAATCTTGTCATGGTTAGGCATAGGAGCATTGATCACATTGGTCTCAGCGGGGGATCAAATTCAATGCCTTAGCTTGATCATATCTTGAATCTTGTTCTTGAGCCCAACAATTGTCGATGTCGTGCCACAGGCTGTTGGAATGGTAAGCACACTTAGCATTTGGATTGTACTTGAGGAAGTATTGACATTACGAGGAGGATCCCTCAAGGTAATCAATGCTTTCAACATGTGTTGCAAGGCTTGCGACAATGGCATGTTGATCTTAAATAGCTGTCTTAGTGGCGCGTTACGGTTCAGCGTTGTCTCGTGAGGTTGTGCTAATGTAGGATTGGAGATCCTGCCCCCACAGTTAGCGATCGGTCTTGGCTCGGCTTTTACGTACTGACATTGGCTTCTTTCTTAACACCAAGGATCTCTTGCGACATTCGAAGATGTCTCTACATGAATCTTCCACTCTTGATACCGGTTTCAATCGCTACTTTGTCAATATCAACTCGGTGAATCGGATGAAGAATTTCAATCGGATGATTGAAGAATGGGCTGTCGGTGTTCCCATAAACATATCAACCAACTCCCTATTGGACAAGGTGGTTGAACTACACTGCTAGATCTCTCCATACGAGCATACTCCTTGAACTTCTCGTCACGACCCATAGACACCTTTGTAGTTGCATGCGAGTGGGTGTCAATTCGACATTGTACTCATATTATGCGTGAAAGCATCGGCCAAATCACTCCAAGTGCGGATACGGTCATTCTCTGGTGATAATACCATTCCAAGCGAGTTAGGACAAACTTTCTTGAAAATAGTGCATCCTGACTTTACATCATCGGTGTGGGGTTGATCTTACGGACATAGGACTTCAAATGCGACTTAGGGCAAGACATGCCATCATATTTGGAAAAAGTAGGAACTTTGAACTTGGGAGGAATCACCACACGAGGCGAGACTCGGATCATCAAAATTCATCCGGACATCTTGATTTTCCACGGCATTGAGACGATCTTCAAGTTGCTTGTACTTGTCATCTTCCTCAGTGTTGGCTATAATCGGTGGTCCTCTTCTCCTTTCTTTGGCTCCGCGATTACCTTCATCACCCTTGGTACTCCCTCGGTATGGACACTTCCTTGAGAGAGCTCAATCGGTGACCACTTTAGGACCCCCTTTGAAGCGTCTACCCATGTTGAGGACCAACAACCTTCTTCTTCTTGTTGATGAGCTTCTTGGATCTTCTTGGCCTTGGACCAAGGTAAACATCTGCTGGCCAGGCATTACGAGCACAGAGATCTTTGTGATCTGTTCAAGAGCCATTTACGCTAAAATAAATAGCGAGCAAATGAGAAAACCAATCTCAATGTACAGTGATGTAATGTTATGCTATGATATGCAATGTTTATGCGAATGCAATGCAATGTTTTCAAGGACCTAAGAGATTTAAATTTGTTAAACAAGCAATGAACAAACATTTATTAGTACTTCTCATTATTCTTTTTTCTTTTTAAGTACAAGGGATAGTTCAAAACAATAAAAGAAAACATAAACATCCTAAAGCTCTAAGTCTCCCATGGGCGCTTCCTCTTGGTGCCGATGTAAGCGTTGATATTTCGCTCCTCATGAAGTAGCTTGGTCAACTCTAGAACTTTCTTCTCACTTGCATAACACTGAGCTTCAAAGGTATCCCTTTCTTCTTTAATCTGAATCCAGGATCTCTTCAAGTCTTCAAAATCAGTAGGCATGTCGGGATGGAAACGACATAAGTCGTCACCTATAGCAGGTTCCATAATTCTTGGTAAAATAGGCGTGAATGGCATCATGAGGTTTTGAGCTCGAGCTCGCACCCATTTGAGTAAGGTTCCCAAGGAATGGAGTTGGTGCCCCAAAGTCTTAGTATCGATCTTCTTTACCATGCCCCAGCATGTATAAACCTTAAATCGGTAATGCGGAGATCGTGATTGTAGTCGAACACAATATCTTGGAGAAGCATATCATGTGGACCATCTCTTGAGCAAAACCAAGCGGCGTAGAGCTAGAGAAGGGTTGTAAGTAATACCTCCCTTATACCAGAGTAGTGGTACATTAGGAATTCTCCTGGCCTTTCGATGAATGTGAAGTCCTTTTGAGAGAAAAGGTTCCAACGGACATCTGAGAGAGTGACATCAATCTTTGAGACCATCTCAACCTTTGTTCATTCTTCAAAGATGGAGGAAGGTGCGAAATAAACCACCTTGAAGCAGCGGTACCAACACATGAGAGTTCCTTGTCGCTTAGTAGTGCAGTGGAAGAATGTAGAATGTCTCCAAGTAAGGTGAGCCTTTGGATTGCGGGTAAGAAACAACTTGATGGCATTGACATCTATGAATTGATCCGAGTTAGGGAATAGAACCAAACCATAAATTAGCAAGGCAACAATGTTCTCAAATGCATGGAAACTCATAACTTTGAGGAATTCTCGGGCTTTCTTGATTAAGAACTTGGAAAGTAAACCCTTAACTCCACTTCTAGTTTCCCAATTGGCTTCAATGTCTGAGCGCTTAAGATGTAAGGCGGATGCAATGTCTTCGAACTTAGGGGCCTTTTCTAAACCGGTGAATGGCATTTGATCAAGAATAGGTATCCCAAGTAGCTTAGAAATTCTTCAAGGTAGGAACCAAGCGATAATCGGAAATGTGAAGCAATGGTGTTTGGATCAAAAAGCTGGAATAGGACATGCATCATATCTTCTTCAAAAGGAGATAACCAAATCAAGTAGGTAACCATGTCTTTTGATGAGCCGAGCATGGTGGGAATACGAAACCAAATCTTTGAGTTGAGAAGGATACCCATGAAGTTGATTCGGATAGTCTTTCTAGAAGCCATAATCCCAAAAGCAGAGCAAAGATAAATCCCTAGGTCCTTGAAATAGTTAGAAATGATATGCAATGCGAATGATGTCATGATGTCATGTTTAGCACACAAACAATTCACACAATGAGCCTAGGTTTAAGGCTTGCATGAGGTATAGGTGATTACCCCCAAAGTTTGAGTTGGTTCATCACATCCTATAATAATGCTTAGGGTTCTAGGAATCTCATATCATAGATCTTTCGTAGGCGCTTATTTCAATCTGACCAAGTGGTCGATCGAAAATGTCCCAAAGTCTAATCTCGATAGGCGTAGCATCGGTATCAACCAACCTCGGTCTACACCAAGCGGCCATCTCACTACCTTCTAATGGCCAAGATGGGTCAATTAAGGTTCTAAAAGTTTAGTTAGCGCTTGATGACACCACGAAGCCAAATACTTTCTTCAACTTGGGAATGAAGAGTATCGGGGCAACAAAGTGTCACGCTAACGTAGCCATCATGTTGACCGGCGTAGTTATCGTCTAGCGGTCGCGATGATCTAATGCCACTTACCTAAAAGGAAACCCGGATCCGGGTGTAGGATCCCCCAACAATATAATACCCAAGCAACCCTTAAAGATAAAGCAAGCAAGTCAAACAAAAAGCAATAAATGTTATCTAGAAGTCCCTAAGGCAATTCTCTCTTTTAGGGTGTTGTCCCAGTAGTCGCGGATTACGTGATACGGTGAAGCCCGACTTTGTAGGATTTTGTATCAAATGTGCGGATAGCAAGAGTCGCCACCGACTTTTATTTTTATCAATTAAGGGAAGGTAAAAGTAGAGAAAAAGACCCGTTAGATTACGAGTTCGGAGAATGGTTATGAAAAGGGAAGGTATTAGCACCCTTTCCATCCATGATTTATTCTCACGGGCTCTTAGTTGCTCTTAGATAACTTTTAAAATTGCTTTGTGTGTTTGACAAAGATGTTTTGAAAAAAGGCATTTAACTTTGACTTTGTAATGACTCATGTAGGAGTGTATACAAAGTGTTGGAAATGTTTTGTTTTGAAAGAATTTGAACTTTGAAAAAGTGTGTAGTGTGAAAAGCATTTGATAGGCGAGCAACTAAAGACTTATTTACCCACTCGAATTGGTCGTTTTGTACTTCTCGTTCCTTTAGAATAGCGCTAGCCATACCATTAGTTAGTAGGTAGCTCCATTCGTTGGATGTAAGCGGGACATTCGAAGGGACATCGGATGGTCATAGAAAGCAACTTGTAGGAGGTATCCTAGCACATTCGAAGGACTATCATCATTTTCGTGGCGTCAATCGAGGTCAAGATCATGTATTCGGAGGCGACATCGGGTCTATGATCTTTGTATCGAAGGGACTATGATGATTTGTTTGGAAGACAGCGGTGCTAGAATACCTCTACGTTAGGGGACATGACCATTTGTAATCGAAGGCATCGAGAGAATTAACCTAAAGTGCGTGTGTGAAAAGTGTGTTGAATTGATATTTTATCTTGAAGATTAGTGTGAGCTATGTCCAATTATTATCTTGCCATACCGCCTAATTACTAGCAATTGATAAGGGTGCGGAAAGTAAAATGCGGAATGTAAAAGTGCGGAAAATAAACCTCGCTATTACATGGCTTTGGGGCGAGATACATAATTTAACTGCGGAAAATAAAACCTAAATTAAACTATTACATCCCATGGCAATTACATTATTGAAAAGATAAAATGATAAAAAAAAAAAGCGTCAGATCAGACCTTTGTGAAGAATAAGAAAATTGGGAAATATGATGAAATTGAAATAAGAAAATGTTAGAAAAATGCAAATTTTAATATGAGAAAATTTATGCATCTTTGAAATAAGATAAATAAGCTATAATAATTTTTGGGATTTTTAGATGTGTTTAGTAATTAAAACTAATTTAATATGATTTAAATGTTAAAATCAAAATAAAATAAATATGCATGCAAAAGATATTTTTAATTTTGTAAATTAAATAAAGATTTTATAAAATACTGCAAAAGAAGAATATTTTTGATGATTTTTAATGTTTAAATAAAATATAGAAAAGAATTAAAATATGATGAAAATATTAAAAATAATGAAAATATGGAAAATATTTGAGTTTGGAAAAGTGTAAAAAGGTTATACGAACCGAGAATCGAGCTGGAGACATCCTTTCAAACTATAATGATATCTTGACGAGCCAAGCGTGCGCCTTGTTTGAAGCAGTTGGTTTGAAAATAACGCGTCATCTTTCCCTTTCCTCCGCTGGTTCATCGTCTTCTTGATTTGAATTTTCAAAAGATAGCGTCGGCTTTGGCTCGGCCTTCTGAGACCACACAAAATGGAAAATCGACATACATAATATAAATAAGTTCTAAAGACATGGTTTAACTCGGGCATCATTCCGAACACGATGGGCATGGTCTCGTGGTCAATTTTGTATTTAGTGAAACCTAAAAGCGAACTCGGGAACCTAACCATGGCATCTTGAGTTTCGGTCATAGAAATGCAATTAAAGTACCCGACTTGCAATCTTCCTACTAATCACAAAACAAACACAAAACATGTTAAATATGCATGAATCAAAGAATACGATTTTGAAATTTCAAGAACAAACCAAATTCGGTTTTCACGATTACGGATGATTTTGGCAAAGTGAAGGTGCGGATCGATTCAGGAGGTGTCAAGGAATATGTTTTGATGCTTGGAATCGACTGAAACAATCCAAAACCACGGCTGCAAGTTCTTGAAGACCACGGATTTTTGAGCTTTGGATTAGGGTTTCTGGAGCAATTCTTCCGTCCTCTTTTGATTGATATGCATTGTGTATATATCTTTGGAAGGATTTGAGATTGAATTTGGAAAGATTTGATCAATAATCAATGATAATCAAATTTGATTTTTCATGAAAATCAAATTTTCAAATTGATCAATTTCAATCCAATCTTGCCTTTTTGCTTCAATTACGATTTGGCTAGCATTTGTGAGTTAATTGGACATCAAGAAAGAATAAAAATCAATCTTTCAATTAATTTTGATTTTATACTTTATTTTTGAATTTAATTTGTATTTAAATGAATAAATTCCAAATTAAATAGAAAAATAAACCAAAAATTCGTGGCATTGGGCTTGGATATTCCTAATTGCTTGAGAAACAAGTTAGGATGAAGAAAAGATAGGCCCGTTTGCAAAAGATTTGATTTTTGAAGTATCTCTCTTTGTGCATTCTTTCAAAATTGCCCAACTTGTGAATGGTGCAACTTGCTCAATTTTCCACATTTTGAGAGTTCTTGGACTTTTGGAAAGCTCTAAGAGTCCTCTAACCAATGTTTTGGTCTCATCTCAATTGGAGTTACCATGCTCAAAATATCTTCAAAACAAAAGTTGACTTTTGTTGACTTTGAAAATGACACTGTAATGTTTTGAGCTATACCTCTCAAATGAAGCATTTTTGGACATTCTTGTGAGACATGAAGTTGTAGAGAATTGAATTTCCTTCAAAACAAGAGGTGGTGGAAAATTTTTTGAGAAAGTATGAGAAAGTTATGATCAGTCAAAGTTCAGTTGACTTTTCATCTAGAAACCCTAATTTAGAAAGTTTGACTTTTGGGCAAATCTTGAGTTTTCTTGATGGATCATGATCAACTCTTGATCAAATGATGAATGTAACTTCAAAATGAGGATGTTGACCAAAAATCGGAAGTTTTGGTGTATGTTGACCATGATTGACTTTTGTCAATACACGATTTTCGACCATCGAACAATTATGCGAAACTTGACTTGTGAGGCTTGAAACTTGACATGGAGAATCTTTGAAGCATATGAGGAGGCATGAAGGTCATTGGAGATGTTGGAAATCCATCTTGACTTGAGAGATACCAAACCCTAGTTTGGGTTGACTGTCTAGGAGAGAGTTTGTCTGATCAACTCTTGAGGAATCCTTGAGTATGGATGTATGAAATCTCTTGAGTAGATGGAGGGCAAATTTTGGGGTATGTGACTGCCCTGTTCAATCTTCTTGTCTTGGAAGGTTAGATTGACATGCTTGTCTTCGTGACACAGAGGTAGAAGATGATTGAACACCAATACACAATTTGCACTCATGGTTGGTGGATGATGCGGGAATGGGCTTATAGATGCCATTTGGAGAAGTTGGAGACTTATTTGGGGAGAGTCGTCGCTAGACTCGAGTTTGTTAAATAGGAGGCGGAGATGGGCTTAAGATGCCATCTGGAAAGGTCGATCTTTGAGGAATGAGTCGTACGTTAGACTACTGTAGATGTTCTGAAGCGGAGGAGATGGGCTTAAGATGCCATCGAAGGGAATACGTTAGACTTCGTGATCACTTTGAATGAAGTTATTGGTTTGTATTGATTTTTAACCATATATCGACATTCGATAGTGAAGAGATGTTGACAAATAGTCGGAGATGGGCTTAAGATGCCATCCAAGGCAACTGAGTCGTATGCTAGACTCTGTAGTTGCTGTTGATAATCAGAATAAATCTTCGTGTTGATTACTCTGAGGGAAATTGTAGTTGGCAAGAATGTGGATAGCTTCCTGTTGTGCATCGGTGTTGATCCATTGCACATTATCGGAGGATAACCAGAGGTGGTCTTCGGATAGTTTTCCCGTCGGTTCGGGGCTTAATCCTGGACTAGTCGTCGGAGGTGGTCTTGCAGATAGTTTTCCCGTCGGCTCGGGGCTTAATCCTGGACCTGCTTGCGAAGGCGGTCTTTCAGATAGTTTTCCCGTCGGCTCGGGGCTTAATCCTGGACCTGTTTGCGTCAAAAGTGGTATTACTGTTTGGAGAAAACAAGAGAAACTTTGATAGAATATTCGTTAGTTTTATGCAAAGTATGATGCATGACAGTGTATATGAATGACATATGCATGAATTATGACTTTATGAGAAATGAATGGATGATGAATGTTGTGATATTTCAAAACATATCCATCTTGAAGAAGATCACGGATATTACATTTTGAGATTTCGACTTCTGCACAGGGAATTAGTGGGTGAGAACCACCTTTTGAAGGAGAAGAAAGATATCTTGGATTCCTCCGATGCACTATCGACCAAGTTTTGGGCCTAGACATTGTTGAGGAAGGTAGAGATTCGAGAGGCTCGTTGTCGGAGATCTCATATATAGACCTTTGAGGAAAGTGCGGGAGGCGATCTGTTGAGGACCTTGTATGTAGATCCTGGAGGAAATTTAGGAGGTGCTCTCTTGGGGATTACAGTGTAGATCTTTGGAGAGCATTTGATGGTTCTTGAGAGGCCGGGCTTGAAGAGTCTAGAGTCGTTGTAATCTCTGGTGGGAATAGAAGGTGGTTTTCTCGGTGTACTATCGACCAAGTTTGAGTCGGATCTTGCTACGGGGAAAGGGAAGGATTGAGACCGTCAGGGATGAATACCTTATTTGGGGATGAGGTGTTCTTGTAGAGGCGATGTAGCGTTGCTCGATTGAGTGGAATTCTTTCGTGGATTCCCTTATACTCATTGGGGAAGGTGTGTTGTGGGTGACACCTTTATGCTCGTGGGGAATTGTATGGGTGACTTCGTCGTCATCCCAAATCCTAGAGCACGTAGTAAGTACTTTTGCATATTCACTTTTCGTATGTTGGCGGAGATTTTCTTGTCAAATGCGTATAGTCATTCAAAGCAAGCGTTGGACTTATTGCAAATAACAACGAAATTGTAAGAGAGAAGAAGGTATATATTTTTTTGAAAGGTAGCGTATGGCCAGTGGTTTGTACACAAGAAGGTAAAAGCTATGCGGAAACAATCTCGTTAAGTTCCAACTATGCTAGTACTCATATATTTCAACTATCTCATCTCCTTCATCGATAGAAAGTGAATGGTGATCTTAGCCATTTGAATCTTGAATCTTGATAGAAGTCAGGAAGCAGGTGATGGAAGAGACATAGTAAATGCGCTTAAATCCTAACTTTTGCCTAGACCGCCCTTCGGGTTTAGGTCTAAGGATACCCTTTTTGCCCAACCGCCTTTTCGGGTTTTCGACTTAGGGTGTACATGTTTTGTATATATCCTTAATTTTGCCGAACCTTTTGGTTCGCCGAGGATCCCTTGTTTTTGCCTAGGCGATCGACCTAGCGGGTCTCTTTATCGTAGTATTTTTTGACTATATCTGCGTTCACGGGGTGGGAAGTCTTCACCATCCATGGTGCTAAGTATCATAGCTCCGTAGGAAAATCATCTTGACTACAAATGGTCCCTCGTGGGTGGGAGTCCATTTGCCCACAGGATCACCTTGTGGAAGAATGATCGCTTGACTACTAGATCACCGACTTGGTATACTCGGTGCTTGACCTTCTTGTTAAATGCTACGATCATTCGTTTACGATAAATCATCCATGGCGGATGGATGCGGTCGTTCTCATCAATCAAATTAATGGTCAGGCGGTGCAGACAATCGTCTTCATCTAACTACGCCTCTGGAGGACTACGGTTGAGGGTATCCCGAACCTCGATGGGTAAGGCGGCTTCCATACCGTATACAAGAGAAGGGGTTGCCCTGTTGATGTCCGTCTTGTAGTGCGATAACCATGAGCAAGCGGTAACATCTCATGCCAATCCTTGTAAGTCACATCATCATACGTATAATCTTCTTAATGTTCTTATTGGCGGCTTCCTGCATACATTCATCTTAGGCGATATGGAGAAGAGTTGGTTTCTCAAAGATGTATTTTATCGGATCCATCTTAGAAATCAACAAGGTAGTGTGAGTCAACATATCTTGTCTTAGTCGTGAGCGTGAGCCAAGCGTTGCAAGTTTTCTCAAGTGCGGTATCTTGTTTCACGGTCGGTAAACTTTTGCTAAGGTAGTATATTGCATGCTCTTTTCGACCGGACTCGTCATGTTGCCCCACACACACCCATTGAGTTTTCTAACAAAGTACATGATAAGAGGTCTTCCTTGGGTGGCATCGGGATAGGAGGATTACATGGGTATTCCTTGATTTTGTCAAAGCGATCGGCAATCGCCATTCCATTCCACTACGATCTTTCTTTAGCAACTTGAAGATTGGCTCACGGGTAGCGATTAGGTGTGCAATGATACGGCAATGTAGTTCAATCGGCCTAAGAAACCTCGACTTCCTTCTCGGTGCGGGGGGGCATCTCTTGAATAGCTTTAACCTTCGGGGTCAACCTCAATACCTCTTCCGACTACAACCCTAGGAGTTTTCGGATCGACTCCAAGGTGCATTTGTTGGGATTAAGTCTCGATCTGCCTTCTTCACATCGAGCAGTTTACGCAAATGATCTAGATGTTCTTCTTGATGCAGGATCGAGCTATCATGTGTCGGCGTAGACCTCTATCTCGTGATGAATCATGTCATGAAATAATGTCACCATAACGATAAGTGGCGCTGCGTTCTTCATCGAGCATAACCTTGTAGCGAAAGTGCCCCTTGTGTAGTAGTCTTCTCCATGTCTTGAGGGCCATCTTGATCGATTGTAGGAGAAACCATCCATGAAGGAGAAAACCTTATCTTTGGCGGTGTTGTCAACCAGAACATCAATATGAGGAAGTGGGAAATCGTCTTTCGGACTCGCTTTGTTCAAATCCCTGTAATCCACACACATTCGTACCTTACCATCCTTCTTAGGCACGGGTACCACATTTGCGACCTTTGGGGATAAGAGGTGTGACGAAACCAGTTGAGCGCTTCATAACCCGACTTTGATTTTCTCTAACATCTCGGGACGCGTCACGGCAGACATACATTTCCTTTGGGAGAAAACCTTCTTTTGTTGGCATGTCTTCGTATGACCAAGCAAAAACCTCAATATAGTCTCGTAGCATCTGAACCAACCTTTCTTTAACACTGTTCTCAAGACCGCTCCTATCTTGATCTCTTTTACATCTTCGTCGGTACCCAATTCACAACCTCAACTTGCTCTTCGTGTGGTGTATAACTCGCTCTTCTTCTTTGGCAGTCATGGAGTTCTCACGGCACTTCACAATCTTCCTCACTTTCGTCTTGACTTGGTAGATCGGATTATCGAAGTCATATTTAGCTAGCATACATTTGTTATTGAGATTCGGAGTGATTACGGTGTATCACGTGGGTGTGTGTAAGAACACATAGCTTTTGAAGGGTGATAAAGTAAAGAAAGAAAACAAACAATTGAATGCAAAAGTCCAACGATTTATTGAATGAAAATCATGAAGCGACGGATAATAACCCTCAAAGCGAGCCACGATGCCGGGCAGGGCACTAGGCTTTCAAAGTTTATTGTTCAAAACATAAAGAAATCGAAAAGCAAAACAAAACAAAGCAATTACTCACGGCTAAAGGAGATTGGTATAGCGTCTTGATCTTCAATTCTTGAGCCCATGATCAGGGTTGGGAAGATCCACTTGCGATGTCGAAGCCGTTGTCGTCGTCTTCTATAGCATGGATTCCACTACGGCGTCACGGAAGGAAGTTGGCGGCACGTTCGCGGTATCATCTTGACCCTTGATGGTGAAGCCTAAACCGGTCTTGTCAAATTTGAAAGGAAGATTAGGGGCTGTCCCCAAATAGCACTACCTCCTTGTTCGCGATGGCTTGAGCATCTTTCGGAGAGGCCATCTAGGCGGGACTTTAGCAACCGGGAGTGGCGGGAGAGTCAGCGGGCATGACTCGGGTATTGTCTCAAAAGCTTGACAAGGAGTCTCGAAGAATTCACCCTCCATCTCGAGATAGCGGAATGGTAGATGGTGACCATACTCTTCTTCACCACACATTGTAACAACTTTCCCTTTCACGGGTACTTCAACCGATGTAAGGTAGAGTGTGCTTGCCCATGTATCAAGAGGCGTCCGGTAGGCAAGAATAAGTGGACGGATGTCCATGACAAAAGTGGAATCAAAGTCTAGGAACCGACTTTACGGCGAGTGAGCTCTCCAATGCGTGCGTTTAGAACCATCAAAAGCTCTCACGATAATGTCCTTTGGGTCTCGAACCAACCCTTCGACATCAAGTCGATCAAAAGCGATCTTGGAAGGATATTCGAGCGAGCGGTATCCACGAACATGAGATAATGTAGCCTTTGCATTCAATAGAGATGTGCAAGGCCTTGTTATGTTTCTTTAGGAGTCAAATCGACATCGGAGAAGCCTAGGCCGTTGTTGGCGGCCGGGCTAGCAATACAAACTTGAATTGATCGGTAGTAGTGTCTTGCGGCACATGAGCATTCTTGAAACTTCACCAGGCGTTAGCATGAGCCTCGGAGCATAAGAGCAAAGCGAGCATGGAAATTTTAGATGAGTCTGTCTAAGCATTCCACAACATTGTAGTCACTCTTCTTGATAATCTTGAATTTCCTCCATTTCTTGTTTGGAGGTGTCTTGATAACTTTCTTTGGTATACGGTGAGCGGGATGAGTCAGGTTCCTTCCCCTCTGGTGGGGATATTGGTGAGTAGGTGGAATCGTTTGAGTCATGATGTCTTTTGGAGGAGAGATCTGGAGAGAATACCCTTCGGTTCGGTCACCTTCTTGGATCGGTGATGTTGTCAATGTCGGGAATAGAAACTTCAATGGTAAGATCTTCATAGTCGGAGGGTCTTGTTTGGCGCCATGATAGTAAACCTCGCTCCATAATTCCAAGGGATAGCCTTATCGGAGGAATATGGACGGGTCTTGGAGAAGTGATGATGAGAGGTGCCACTCTAGGCACGGGATCGTGAGGAAATTCTTATTGTGTTAACATCGGCATAGTCTTGAGGAAATCGTCACCCATCCGGTCGCCTAACATCTCAATAGGAATCTTGTAACTATCGGGGACGGTGTACTTCACCATGTAATCATATTTTCCTTGGCTGCCCCAGGTATCCCACCAGATAGCACAGTTTCGTTCGCATTGTCGATCTTCAACTTAGACATTTCTTCACACGACTTACGCACGGTGGTTTGAAATAGTATCTCACGGTTGTCCATATTGAACCGTCTTCTCAACCAAGCACATCCATCGGTGCGAGAGGGGCACCAGCGACAATCCTCTGGGCATCTGGATTGACAGGCTTAACAAATTCTTCTTAACAGTCATCAGAGGAATGGTCAAGTCATCTATGTTGAAGGCATAAGTATCGTCTCCCACAGCATTGGAAATCTTGTCATGGTTAGGCATAGGAGCATTGATCACATTCGGAGTCTCAACAGGGGGATCAAATTCAATGCTTAGCTTGATCATATCTTGAATCTTGTTCTTGAGCCCAACAATTGTCGATTATCGGCCACAGGCTACATTGGAATGGTAAGCACATAGCATTTGGATTGTACTTGGAGGAAGTATTGACATTCGAGGAGGATCCTCAAGGTAATCAATTGCTTTCAACATGTGTTGCAAGGCTTGCGACAATGGCATGTTGATCTTAAATAGCTATCTTAGTGGCGGCGTTACGCTGCGTTGTCTCGAGGTTGTGCTAATGTAGGATTGGAGATCCAAGCGCCCCCACAGTTAGCGGTCGGTCTTGGCTCGGCTTTTACGTCCATACCTGACATTGGCTTCTTTCTTAACACCAAAGGATCTCTTTGACATTGATGTCTCTACATGAATCTTCCACTCTTGATACCGGTTCAATCGCTACTTTGTCAATATCAACTCGGTGAATCCGGATGAAGAATTTCAATCGGATGATTGAAGAATGGGCTGTCGGTGTTCCATAAACATATCAACCAACTCCCTATTGGACAAGGTGGTTGAACTACTTGCTAGATCTCTCCACCGAGCATACTCCTTGAACTTCGTCACGACCCATAGACATGCTTTGTAGTTGCATGCAGTGGGTGTCAATTGACATTGTACTCATATTATGCAGAAAGCATCATTAAATCACTCCAATACGGATCGGTCATTCTCTGGTGATAATACCATTCCAAGCGAGTTCGGACAAACTTTCTTGAAAATAGTGCATCCACAACATCATCGGTGTGGGGTTGATCTTCTGGACATAGGACTTCAAATGCAGCTTAGGGCAAGACATGCCATCATATTTGGAAAAAGTAGGAACTTTGAACTTGGGAGGAATCACCACACCAGGAACGAGACTCAGATCATCAAAATTCAGTCCGGACATCTTCAGATTTTCCACAGCATTCAGACGATCTTCAAGTTGCTTGTACTTGTCATCTTCCTCAGAGTGTTGGCTATAATCAGACTGGTCCTCTTCTCCTTTCTTTGGCTCACGCTGATTACCTTCATCACCCTTGGTACTCCCCTCGGTATGGACACTTCCTTCAGAGGCTCAATCGGTGACCACTTTAGGACCCCTTTGAAGCGTCTACCCATGTTGAGGAGACCAACAACCTTCTTCTTCTTGTTGATGAGCTTCTTGGATCTTCTTGGCCTTGGACCAAGGTGGTAAACATCTGCTTGGCCCAGGCATTACGAGCACGGAGATCTTTGTGATCTGTTCAAGAGCCATTACGCTAAAATAAATAGCGAGCAAATGAGAAAACCAATCTCAATGTACAGTGATGTAATGTTATGCTATGATATGCAATGTTTCACGAATGCAATGCAATGTTTTCAAGGACCTAAAGATTTAAATTTGTTAAACAAGCAATGAACAAACATTTATTAGTACTTCTCATTATTCTTTTTCTTTTTAAGTACAAGGGATAGTTCAAAACAATAAAGAAAACATAAACATCCTAAAGCTCTAAGTCTCCATGGCGCTTCCTCTTGGTGCCGATGTAGCGTTGATATTTCGCTCCTCATGAAGTAGCTTGGTCAACTCTAGAACTTTCTTCTCACTTGCATAACAGAGCTTCAAAGTATCCCTTTCTTCTTTAATTGAATCGGGATCTCTTAGTCTTCAAAATCGGTGGGCATGTCGGGATGGAAACGACATAGGGTCGTCACCTATAGGTTCCATAATTCTTGGTAAAATAGGCGTGAATGGCATCATGAGGTTTTGAGCTCGAGCTCGCACCCATTTGAGGTAAGGTTCCCAAGGAATGGAGTTGGTGCCCCAAAGTCTTAGTATCGTCTTCTTTACCATGCCCCAAGCATGTATAAACCTTAAATCGGTAATTACGGAGATCGTGATTGTAGTCGAACACAATATCTTGGAGAAGCATATCATGTGGACCATCTCTTGAGCAAAACCAAAGCGTAGAGCTAGAGAAGGGTTGTAAGTAATACCTCCCTTATACCAGAGTAGTGGTACATTAGGAATTCTCCTGGCTTTCGATGAATGTGAAGTCCTTTTGAGAGAAAAGGTTCCAGCGGACATCTGAATGAGAGAGTGACATCAATCTTTGAGACCATCTCAACCTTTGTTCATTCTTCAAAGCGATGGAGGAAGGTGCGAAATAAACCACCTTGAAACAGCGGTACCAACACATGAGAGTTCCTTGTCGCTTAGTAGTAGTGCAGTGGAGAGAATGTAGAATGTCTCCAAGTAAGGTAGGCCTTTGGATTGCGGGTGAAACAACTTGATGGCATTGACATCTATGAATTGATCGAGTTAGGGAATAGAACCAAACCATAAATTAGCAAGGCAACAATGTTCTCAAATGCATGGAAACTCATAACTTTGAGGAATTCTCGGGCTTTCTTGATTAAGAACTTGGAAAGTAAACCCTTAACTCCTTCTAGTTTCCAATTGGCTTGATGTCGCGCTTAAGATGTAAGGCGGATGCAATGTCTTGAACTTAGGGCCTTTTCTAAGCGGTGAATGGCATTTGATCAGAATAGGTATCCCAGTAGCTTAGAGAATTCTTCAAGGTAGGAACCAAGCGATAATCAGGAAATGAAAATGGTGTTTGGATCAAAAAGCTGGAATAGGACATGCATCATATCTTCTTCAAAGCGGAGATAACCAAATCAAGTAGATAACCATGTCTTTTGATGGGCTGAGCATGGTCGGAATTTACGAAACCAATCTTTGAGTTGAGAAGGGATACCCATGAAGTTGATTCGGATAGTCTTTCTAGAAGCCATAATCCTACAAAGCGAGCAAAGATAAATCCTAGGTCCTTGAAATAGTTAGAAATGATATGCAATGCGAATGATGTCATGATGTCATGTTTAGCACACCTGAACAATTCACCAATGAGCCTAGGTTTAAGGCTTGCATGAGGTATAGGTGATTACCCACCAAAAGTTTGAGTTGGTTCATCACATCCTATAATAATGTAGGGTTCTAGGAATCTCATATCATAGATCTTTCGTGGCGCTTATTTCATCTGACGGCCAAGTGGTCGATCGAAAATGTCCCAAAGTCTAATCTCGATGGCGTAGCATCAGTATCAACCAACCTCGGTCTACACCAAAGCCATCTCACTACCTTCAATGGCCAAGATGGGTCAATTAAGGTTCTAAAAGTTTAGTTAGCGCTTGATGACACCGCGAAGCCAAATACTTTCTTCAACTTGGGAATGAAGAGTATCGGGGCAACCAAGTGTCACGCTAACGTAGCCATCATGTTGACGCGTAGTTATCGTCTAGCAGTCGCGATGATCTAATGCACTTACCTAAAGGAAACCGGATCGGGTGTAGGATCCCCAACAATATAATACCCAAGCAACCCTTAAAGATAAAGCAACAAGTCAAACAAAAAGCAATAAATGTTATCTAGAAGTCCCTAAGGCAATTCTCTCTTTTAGGGTGTTGTCCCAGTAGTCGCTTGATTACGTGATACGGTGAAGCCCGACTTTGTAGGATTTTGTATCCAAATGTGCGGATAGCAAGAGTCGCCACCGACTTTTATTTTATCAATTAAGGAAGGTAAAAGTAACGAGAAAAAGACCTTCGTTAGATTACGAGTTCGGAGAATGGTTATGAAAAGGAAGGTATTAGCACCCCTTTCCATCATGATTTATTCTCGGGCTCTTAGTTGCTCTTAGATAACTTTTTAAAATTGCTTTGTGTGTTTGACAAAGATGTTTTGAAAAAAGGCATTTCGCTTTGACTTTGTAATGACTCATGTAGGAGTGTATACAAAGTGTTCGGAAATGTTTTGTTTTGAAAGAATTTGAACTTTGAAAAAGTGTGTAGTGTGAAAAGCATTTGATAGAGCGAGCAACTAAAGACTTATTTACCCACTCGAATGGTCGTTTTGTACTTCTCGTTCCTTTAGAATAGCGCTAGCCATACCATTAGTTAGTAGGTAGCTCCATTCGTTGGATGTAAGCGGGACATTCGAAGGGACATCGGATGGTCATAGAAAGCAACTTGAGGTATCCTAGCACATTCGAAGGACTATCATCATTTTCGTGGCGTCAATCGGTCAAGATCATGTATTCGGAGGCGACATCGGGGTCTATGATCTTTGTATCGAAGGGACTATGATGATTTGTTTGGAAAACAGCGGTGCTAGAATACCTCTACGTTCGAGGGACATGACCATTTGTAATCGAAGGCATCGAGAGAATTACCTAAAGTGCGTGTGTGAAGAAGTGTGTTGAATTGATATTTTATCTTGAAGATTAGTGTGAGCTATGTCCAATTATTATCTTGCCATACCGCCTAATTACTAGCAATTGATAAGTGCGGAAAGTAAAATGCGGAATGTAAAGTGCGGAAAATAAACCTACGCTATTACATGGCTTTAGGCGGATACATAATTTAACTGCGGAAAATAAAACCTAAATTAAACTATTACATCCCATGAGCGATTACATTATTGAAAAGATAAAATGATAAAAGAAAAAAAAAGCGTCGAATCAGACAACACTGTGAAAGAATAAGAAAATTGGGAAATATGATGAAATTGAAATAAGAAAATGTTAGAAAAATGCAAATTTTAATATGAGAAAATTTATGCATCTGGAAATAAGATAAATAAGCTATAATAATTTTTGGGATTTTTAGATGTGTTTAATAATTAAAACTAATTTAATATGATTTAAATGTTAAAATCAAAATAAAAATAAATATGCATGCAAAAGATATTTTTAATTTTGTAAATTAAATAAAGATTTTATAAAACTAATGTAAAAGAAGAATATTTTTGATGATTTTTAATGTTTAAATAAAATATAGAAGAATTAAAATATATGAAAATATTAAAAATAATGAAAATATGGAAAATATTTGAGTTTGGAAAAGTGTAAAAGGGATTATCGAACCGGGAATCGAGCTGGAGACATCCCTTTCAAATATAATGATATCTTGACCAATGAGCCAGCGTGCGCCTTGTTTGAAGCAGTTGGTTTGAAAATAACACGCGTCATCTTTCCCTTTCCTCCCGCTCGCGCCAGTTCATCGTCTTCTTCGATTTGAATTTTCAAAAGATAGCGTCGGCTTTGGCTCGGCCTCACAGAATAACAAAATGGAAAATCAGCATACATAATATAAATAAGTTAAAGACATGGTTTAACTCAGGGCATCATTCGAACACGATGGGCATGGTCTCGTGGTCCAATTTATGTAGTGAAACCCTAAAGCGAACTCGGGAACCTAACCATGGCATCTTGAGTTTAGGTCATAGAAATGCAATTAAAGTACCAGACTTGCAATCTTCCTACTAATCACAAAACAAACACAAAACATGTTA
Organism: Vicia sativa; assembly: GCA_021764765.1. Taxonomy (NCBI): domain Eukaryota; kingdom Viridiplantae; phylum Streptophyta; class Magnoliopsida; order Fabales; family Fabaceae; genus Vicia; species Vicia sativa. Next base: position 32,466,639 of record CM038797.1, on the reverse strand, counting down.
AATATGCATGAATCAAAGAATACGATTTTGAAATTTCAAGAACAAACCAAATTCGAGTTTTCACGATTGGATGATTTTGGCAAAGTGAAGGTGCGGATCGATTCGAGGAGGTGTCAAGGAATATGTTTGATGCTTGGAATCGTGAAACAATCAAAACCACGGTACAAGTTCTTGAAGACCACGGTTTTGAGCTTTGGATTAGGGTTTAGGAGCAATTCTTCGTCCTCTTTTGATTGATATGCATTGTGTATATATCTTTGGAAGGATTTGAGATTGAATTTGGAAAGATTTGATCAATAATCAATGATAATCAAATTTGATTTTCATGAAAATCAAATTTTCAAATTGATCAATTTCAATCCAATCTTGCCTTTTTGCTTCAATTCTGATTTGGCTAGCATTTGTGAGTTAATTGGACATCAAGGAAAGAATAAAAATCAATCTTTCAATTAATTTTGATTTTATACTTTATTTTTAATTTAATTTGTATTTAAATGAATAAATTCCAAATTAAATAGAAAAATAAACCAAAAATTCGTGGCATTGGGCTTGGATATTCCTAATTGCTTGAGAAACAAGTTAGGATGAAGAAAAGATAGGCCCATTTGCAAAGATTTGATTTTTGAGTATCTCTCTTTGTGCATTCTTTCAAAATTGCCCAACTTGTGAATGGTGCAACTTGCTCAATTTTCCACATTTTGAGAGTTCTTGGACTTTTGGAAGCTCTAAGAGTCCTCTAACCAATGTTTTGGTCTCATCTCAATTGGAGTTACCATGCTCAAAATATCTTCAAAACAAAAGTTGACTTTTGTTGACTTTGAAAATGACACATAATGTTTTGAGCTATACCTCTCAAATGAAGCATTTTTGGACATTCTTGTGAGACATGAAGTTGTAGAAATTGAATTTCCTTCAAAACAAGAGGTGGTGGAAAATTTTTGAGAAAGTATGAGAAAGTTATGATCGGTCAAAGTTGATTGACTTTTCATCTAGAAACCCTAATTTAGAAAGTTTGACTTTTGGGCAAATCTTGAGTTTTCTTGATGGATCATGATCAACTCTTGATCAAATGATGAATGTAACTTCAAAATGAGGATGTTGACCAAAAATCAAGTTTTGTTGTATGTTGACCATGATTGACTTTTGTCAATACAGATTTTCGACCATCGAACAATTATGCGAAACTTGACTTGTGAGGCTTGAAACTTGACATGGAGAATCTTTGAAGCATATGAGGAGGCATGAAGGTCATTGGAGATGTTGGAAATCCATCTTGACTTGAGAGATACCAAACCCTAGTTTGGGTTGATTGTCTAGGAGAGTTTGTCGATCGACTCTTGAGGAATCCTTGAGTATGGATGTATGAAATCTCTTGAGTAGATGGAGGGCAAATTTTGGGGTATGACATTTGCCCTGTTCAATCTTCTTGTCTTGGAAGGTTAGATTGACATGCTTGTCTTTCGTGACACAGGTAGAAGATGATTGAACATCTACTGAAATTTGCACTCTTGGTTGGTGGATGATGGGAATGGGCTTATAGATGCCATTTGGAGAAGTTGGAGACTTATTTGGGGAATGAAAGTCGTGCGCTAGACTCGAGTTTGTTAAATAGGAGGTGACGGAGATGGGCTTAGATGCCATGGAAGGTCGATCTTTGAGAATGAGTCGTCGTTAGACTGTAGATGTTCTGAAGCGGAGGAGATGGGCTTAAGATGCCATCCGAAGGAGTAAATCGTTAGAACTTCGTGATCACTTTGAATGAAGTTATTGGTTTGTATTGATTTTTAACCATATATGCGACGTTCGATAGTGAAGATGTTGACAAATAGTCGGAGATGGGCTTAAGATGCCATCGAGGCAGAGTCGTATGCTAGACTACGTGATTCTTGTTGATAATCGAGAATAAATCTTCGTGTTGATTACTCACGAAATTGTAGTTGGCAAGAATGTGGATAGCTTCCTGTTGTGCATCGGTGTTGATCCATTGCACATTATCGGAGGATAACGGAGGTGGTCTTCGGATAGTTTTCCGTCGGTTGGGGCTTAATCTGGACTAGTCGTCGGAGGTGGTCTTGCGGATAGTTTTCCGTCGTCGGGGCTTAATCTGGACACCTTGCGAAGGCGGTCTTGAGATAGTTTTCCGTCGGCTCGGGGCTTAATCACGGACTGTTTGCGTCAAAGTGGTATTTTTGTTTTGGAGAAAACAAGAAACTTTGATAGAATATTCGTTAGTTTATGCAAAGTATGATGCATGGCGAGTGTATATGAATGACATATGCATGAATTATGACTTTATGAGAAATGAATGGATGATGAATGTTGTGATATTTCAAAACATATCCATCTTGAAGAAGATGCGGATATTACATTTTGAGATTTCGACTTCTGCACAGGAATTGAGTAGGTGAGAACCACCTTTTGAAGGAGAAGAAAGATATCTTGGATTCCTCCGATGCACTATCGACCAAGTTTTGGGCCTAGACATTGTTGAGGAAGGTAGAGATTCGAGAGGCTCGTTGTCGGAGATCTCATATATAGACCTATTTGAGGAAAGTCACGGGAGGATCATTGAGGACCTTGTATGTAGATCTGCTTGAGGAAATTTAGGAGGTGCTCTCTTGGGGATTACAGGTGTAGATCTCATTGGAGAGCATTTGATGGTTCTTAGAGACCGGGCTTGAAGAGTCTAGAGTCCGTTGTAATCTCTGGTAGGGAATAGAAGGTGGTTTTCTCGTTGTACTATCGACCAAGTTTGAGTCTGGATCTTCACGGGGAAGGGGAAGGATTGAGACCGTCCGAGGGATGAATACCTTATTTGGGGATGAGGTGTTCTTGCTAGGGGCGATGTAGCGTTGCTCGATTGAGTGGAATTGCTGCTCGTGGATTCCTTATACTCATTTGGGGAAGGTGTGTTGTGGGTGACACCTTTATGCTCTGTGGGAATTGTATGGGTGACTTTAAGTCGTCATCCCAAATCCTAGAGCACTGTAGTAAGTACTTTTGCATATTCACTTTTAGTATGTTGGGGAGAGATTTTCTTGTCAAATCGTATAGTCATTCAAAGCAAGCGTTGGACTTATTGCAAATAACAACAACGAAATTGTAAAGAGAAAGAAATTTATATATTTTTTTGAAAGGTAGCGTATGGCCAAGTGGTTTGTACACAAGAAGGTAAAAGCTATGCGGAAACAATCTCGTTAAGTTCCAACTATGCTAGTACTCATATATTTCAACTATCTCATCTCCTTTGTCGGGTAGAAAGTGAATAGGTGATCTTAGCCATTTGAATCTTGAATCTTGATAGAAGTCGGAAGCGAGTGATCTGGAAGAGACATAGTCGTGCGCTTAAATCAAACTTTTGCCTAGACCCTTTCGGGTTTTGAGTCTCACAGGATACCCTTTTTGCCCAAACCGCCTTTTCGGGTTTTCGACTTGCAAGGGTGTACATGTTGTATATATCCTTAATTTTTGCCGAACCTTTTGGTTCGAGGATCTGCTTGTTTTTGCCTAGGCGGTCGACCTAGCGGTCTCTTTTATCGTAGTATTTTTGACTATACTGCGTTCACGAGGTGTGGGAAGTCTTCACCATCCATGGTGCTAAGTATCATAGCTCCGCGGAAAATCTCTGTTGACTACAAATGGTCCCTCGTGGGTGGGAGTCCATTTGCCCACAGGATCACCTTGTGGAAGAATGATGCGCTTGACTACTAGATCAGGCTTGGTATACTCGGTGCTTGACCTTCTTGTTAAATGCTACGATCATTCGTTTACGATAAATCATCCATGGCGGATGGATGCGATCGTTTCTCATCAATCAAATTAATGCGGTCGGCGAGCAGACGATCGTCTTCATCTAACTACTGCCTCTGGAGGACTACGGTTGAGGGTATCGAACCTCGATGGGTAAGGCGGCTTCCATACCGTATACAAGAGAGAAGGGTTGCCCTGATGATGTCCGTCTTTGTGGTGCGATAACCATGAAGAGCAAGCGGTAACATCTCATGCCAATCCTTGTAAGTCTTGTCATCTTACGTATAATCTTCTTAATGTTCTTATTGGCGGCTTCCTTAGCATTCATCTTAGGCCGATATGGAGAAAGAGTTGGTTTCTCAAAGATGTATTTTATCGGATCCATCTTAGAAATCAACAAGGTAGTGTGAGTCAACATATCTTGTCTTAGTCGTGAAGCAAAAAGCGTTGCAAGTTTTCTCAGGCTGAGTATCTTGTTTCCACGGTCGGTAAACTTTTGCTAAGGTAGTATATTGCATGCTCTTCGACCGGACTCGTCATGTTGCCCAACACACACCCATTGAGTTTTCTAACACATCAAGTACATGATAAGAGTCTTCCTTGACGGCATCGGGATAGGAGGATTACAGGTATTCCTTGATTTTGTCAAAGCGATCAGCAATCGCCATTCCATTCCACTACACGATCTTTCTTTAGCAACTTGAAGATTGGCTCACGGTAGCGATTAGGTGTGCGATGATGCAGCAATGTAGTTCATCGGCCTGAAACCTCGACTTCCTTCTCGGTGCGGGGGCGGCATCTCTTGAATAGCTTTAACCTTCGGGGGTCGACCTCAATACCTCTTCCATGACTACAAACCCAGGAGTTTTGGATCGACTCAGGTGCATTTGTTGGGATTAAGTCTCGATCTGTACTCCTTGACACATCCGAGCAGTTTACAAATGATCTAGATGTTCTTCTTGATGCAGGATCGAGCTATCATGTAATCGGCGTAGACCTCTATCTCGTGATGAATCATGTCATGAAATAATGTCACCATGTACGATAAGTGGCGCTGCGTTCTTGTCAGAGCATAACCTTGTAGCGAAAGGTGCTTTGCAATAAAGTAGTCTTCTCCATGTCTTGAGGCCATCTTGATCGATTATGTAGGAGAAACCATCCATGAAGGAAAACCTTATCTTTGGCCGGTGTTGTCAACGAACATCAATATGAGGAAGTGGGAAATCGTCTTTCGGACTCGCTTTGTTCAAATCACGTAATCCACACACATTCGTACCTTCCATCCTTCTTGAGCACGGGTACCACATTTCGACCCAGGGGATAAGAGGTGACAGAAACCAGTTGAGCGCTTCATAACCGGCTTTGATTTTCTCTAACATCTCGGGGCCTTGCATCACAGACCTTACTTTCCTTTGGGAGAAAACCTTCTTTTGTTGGCATGTCTTCGTGACCAAGCAAAAACCTCAATATAGTCTAAGTATCAGACCAACCTTTCTTTAACTTTGTTCTCAAGACCGCTCCTATCTTGATCTCTTTTACGTATCGGTGCAATTCACAACCTCAACTTGCTCTTGTGTTTGTATAACTCGCTCTTCTTCTTTGTGTGATCGGCAAGTTCTCACGCCTTCACAATCTTCCTCACTTCGTCTTGACTTGGTAGATCGGATTATCGAAGTCATATTTAGCTTAGCATAGTTGTATTTGAGATTCGGAGTGATTACGGTTATCACGTGGGTGTGTAAGAACACATAGCTTTTGAAAGGGTGATAAAGTAAAGAAAGAAAACAAACAATTGAATGCAAAAGTCCACGATTTATTGAATGAAAATAAGCGACGGATAATAACCCTCATGAAGCGAGCCACGATGCCCAGGCGAAGCACTAGGCTTTCAAAGTTTATTGTTCAAAACATAAAAAAATCGAAAACAAAACAAAACAGAGCATTACTCACGGCTAAAGGAGATTGGTATGCGTCTTGATCTTCCAATTCTTGAGCCCATGATCGGGTTGGGAAGATCCACTTAGCGATGTCGAAGCCGTTGTAAATCGTCTTCATAGCATGGATTCCACTACGGCTGATGCGGAAGGAAGTTGGCCGGCACGTTCGCGGCGTATCATCTTGACCCTTGATGGTGAAGCCTAAACCGGTCTTGTCAAATTTGAAAGGAAGATTAGGGAGCTGTCCCCAAATAGCACTACCTCCTTGTTCCAGTGGCTTGAGCATCTTCGGAGGAGGCCATCCTAGGCGGGACTTTGCAACCGGGAGTAGCGGGAGAGTCAGCAGGCATGACTGGTATTGTCTCAAAAGCTTGACAAGGTCTCGAAAATTCACCCTCCATCTCGAGATAGCGGAATGGCGTAGATGGTGACCATATACTCTTCTTCACACATTGTAACAACTTTCCCTTTCACGGGTACTTGAACTCGATGTAAGGTAGAGGTATGAAGTAGCATATGTCAAGAGGCGTCCGATAGGCAAGAATAAGGTACGGGCGGATGTCCATGACAAAGTGGAATCAAAGAGTGAACAGACTTTACTTGAGCGAGTGGCTCTCCATCTTGCGTTTAGAACCATCAGCTCTCACGATAATGTCCTTTGGGTCTCGAGAACCAACGCCGACATCAAGTCGATCAAAAGCGATCTTGGAAGGATAGAGCGAGCGGTATCCACGAACATGAGATAATGCTCTTTGCATTCAATAGAGATGTGCAAGGTCTTGTGTGTTTCTTTAGGAAGAATCGTCGTGTCGAGAGAAGCCTGAAGTTGTTGGCCAGGCTAGCAATACAAACTTGAATTGATCGGTGGTAGTGTCTTGCGGCACATGAGCATTCTTGAAACTTCACCAGGCGTTAGCATGAGCCTCGGAGCATAAAACAAAGCGAGCATGGAAATTTTGGACAGATCATCTACTTCATTCCTGACATTGTAGTCACTCTTCTTGATAATCTTGAAATTTCCTCCATTTCTTGTTTGGAGGTGTCTTGATAACTTCCTTTGGTACTTCATTTGAAGCGGGATGAGTCAAGTTCCTTCCCTCTGGTGGGGATATTGGTGAGTAGGCGGAATCTGGTGGAGTATGATGTCTTTTGGAGGAGATCTGCAGGAGAATACCGATTCGGTCACCTTCTTGGATCCGGTGATGTTGTCAATGTCGGAATAGAAACTTCAATGGTAAGATCTTCAATAGTCGGAGGGTCTTGTTTGGCCCATGATAGTAAACCTCGGCTCCATAATTCAAGGGATAGCCTTATCGGAGGAATATAGCACGGGTCTTGGAGAAGTGATGATGAGAGGTGCCACAGGCACGAGGATCGTTGAGGAAATTCTTATTGTGTTAACATCGGCATAGTCTTGAGGAAATCGTCACCCCATCCGGTCGCCTAACATCTCACAAAGGAATCTTGTAACTACTCGAGGCGGTGTACTTCACCATGTAATCATATTTTCCACTTGGCTGCCCAGGTATCCCCACGAGATAGGCGCAGTTACGTTCGCATTGTCGATCTTCAACATTTCTTCCTGCAACACGCACGGTGGTTTCGAAATAGTATCTCACGGTTCCATCATGCGAACCGTCTTCTCGACCAGCACATCCATCAGTGCGGAGGGAGGGGCACCAGGAATCTGGGCATCTGGATTGACAGGCTTCATGACAAATTCTTCTTGAGTCATCGGAGGAATGGTCAGTCATCTATGTTGAAGGCATAGTATCGTCTCCTGACATTGGAAATCTTGTCATGGTTAGGCATAGGAGCATTGATCATTCGAGTCTCAGGGGATCAAATTCTCCTTAGCAATCATATCTTGAATCTTGTTCTTGAGCCCAACAATTGTCGATGTCGTGCTGCAGGCATTGGAATGGTAAGCACATAGCATTTGGATTGTACCGGAGAGGAAGTATTGACATTACGAGGAGGATCCTCAAGGTAATCAGTCTGCTTTCAACATGTGTTGCAAGGCTTGACAATGGCATGTTGATCTTCGTAAACTATCTTATTGGCGATGGAGTTCTGTGGTTGTCTCGGCGGTTGTGCTAATGTAGGATTGGAGATCACAAGCTGCCCCCACAGTTAGGCGCGATCGGTCTTGGCTCGGCTTTACGTCCATATACGGCATTGGCTTCTTTCTTAACACCAAGGATCTCTTAGCGGCATTTGAAGATGTCTCACATGAATCTTCCACTCTTGATACCGACTTGATCATTCGCACATCAATATCAACTCGGTGAATCCGGATGAAGAATTTCCAATCGGATGATTGAAGAATGGGCTGTCGGTGTTCCCATAAACATATCAACCAACTCCTATTGGACAAGGTGGTTGAACTACACTGCTAGATCTCTCATACGGGCATACTCCTTGAACTTCTCGTCGACCCATAGAACTGCTTTGTAGTTGCATGCGAGTGGGTGTCAATTGACATTGTACTCATATTGTACATGGCATCAGCCAAATCACTCCAAATCGGATCGGTCATTCTGGGCGATAATACCATTCCAGCGGGTCAGGACAAACTTTCTTGAAAATAGTGCATCCTGACTTTACATCATCGGTGTGGGGTTGATCTTGGACATAGGACTTCAAATGCGACTTAGGGCAAGACATGCCATCATATTTGAAAAAGTAGAACTTTGAACTTGGGAGGAATCACCACACAGGGGCGAGACTGGATCATCAAAAATTGGTCGGACATCTTGGTTTTCCACACAGACGATCTTCAAGTTGCTTGTACTTGTCATCTTCCTCAGTGTTGGCTATAATCGAGATGGTCCTCTTCTCCTTTCTTTGGCTCACTTGATTACCTTCATCACCCTTGGTACTCCCTCGGTATGGACACTTCCTTGAGAATCTGTGACCACTTTAGGACCTTTAAACGTCTACCCATGTTGAGGAGACCATGACCTTCTTCTTCTTGTTGATGAGCTTCCGGATCTTCTTGGCCTTGGACCAAGTGGTAAACATCTGCTGGCCCAGGCATTACAGGCACAGAGATCTTTGTGATCTGTTCAGAGCCATTTGCTAAAATAAATAGCGAGCAAATGGAAAACCAATCTCCATGTACACCGTGATTAATGTTATGCTATGATATGCAATGTTTATGCAATGCAATGCAATGTTTTCAAGGACCTAAGAGATTTAAATTTGTTAAACAAGCAATGAACAAACATTTATTAGTACTTCTCATTATTCTTTTTCTTTTTAAGTACAAGAGATAGTTCAAAACAATAAAGAAAACATAAACATCCTAAGCTCTAAGTCTCCATGGGACTTCCTCTTGGTGCCGATGTAAGCGTTGATATTTAGCTCCTCATGAAGTAGCTTGGTCAACTCTAGAACTTTCTTCTCACTTGCATAACAGGCTTCAAAGGTATCCCTTTCTTCTTTAATGCGAATCCAGGATCTCTTCAGTCTTCAAAATCGGTAGGCATGTCGGGATGGAGAAACGACATAGAATCGTCACCTATAACGGGTTCCATAATTCTTGGTAAAATAGTGAATGGCATCATGAGGTTTGAGCTCGAGCTCGCACCCATTTGAGGTAAGGTTCCCAAGGAATGGAGTTAAGTGCCCCAAAGTCTTAGTATCAGTCTTCTTTACCATGCCCAAGCATGTATAAACCAAAGTCAGTAATGCAGATCGTGATTGTAGTCGAACACAATATCTTGGAGAAGCATATCATGTGGACCATCTCTTGAGCAAAACCAAGCGGCGTAGAGCTAGAGAAGGGTTGTAATACCTCCCTTATACCAAGTAGTGGTACATTAGGGAATTCTCCACGCTCGATGAATGTGAGTCCTTTTGAGAGAAAAGGTTCCAACGGATATCCGAGATGAGAGAGTGACATCAATCTTTGAGACCATCTCAACCTTTGTTCATTCTTCAAAGCGGTGGAGGAAGGTGCGAAATAAACCACCTTGAAGCAACGGTACACAACCATGAGTTCCTTGTCGCTTAGTAAATGCAGTGGAGAATGTAGAATGTCTCCAAGTAAGGTGAGCCTTGGATTGCGGGTAGAAAACAGATGGCATTGACATCTATGAATTGATCGAGTTAGGAATAGAACCAAACCATAAATGCAAGGCAACAATGTTCTCAAATGCATGGAAACTCATAACTTTGAGGAATTCTCGGGCTTTCTTAATTAAGAACTTGGAAAGTAAACCCTTAACTCCACTTCTAGTTTCCCAATTGGCTTCAATGTCGGCTTAAGATGTGGCGGATGCAATGTCTTAGAACTTAGGCCTTTTCTAAACGTGAATGGCATTTGGTCAAGAATAGGTATCCCAAGTAGCTTAGAATTCTTCCAGGTAGGAACCAGCGATAATCAAATGTGAAGCAATGGTGTTTGGATCAAAAACTGGAATAGGACATCATATCTTCTTCAAAACCGGAGATAACCAAATCAAGTAGATAACCATGTCTTTTGATGAGCTGAGCATGGTGAGATATCTGAAAAATCTTTGAGTTGAGAAGGGATACCCATGAAGTTGATTCGGATAGTCTTTCTAAGCCATAATCCCTACAAAAGCGAGCAAGATAAATCCCTAGGTCCTTGAAATAGTTAGAAATGATATGCAATGAATGATGTCATGATGTCATGTTTAGCACACACAAACAATTCACACAATGAGCCTAGGTTTAAGGCTTGCATGAGGTATAGGTGATTACCCTACAAAAGTTTGAGTTGGTTCATCACATCCTATAATAGTAGCAGGGTTCTAGGAATCTCATATCATAGATCTTTCGTGGGCGCTTATTGTCGGCCAAGTGGTCGATCGAAAATGTCCCAAAAGTCTAATCTCAATGGCGTATCAGTATCAACCAACCTCGGTCTACACCAAGCCAGGCCATCTCACTACCTTCTAATGGCCAAGATGGGTCAATTAAGGTTCTAAAAGTTTAGTTAGCGGCAGTGACGCGAAGCCAAATACTTTCTTCAACTTGGGAATGAAGAGTATCGGAACCAAAGTGTCACGCTAACGTAGCCATCATGTTGACCCGCGTGGTTATCGTCTAGCGGTCGCGATGATCTAATGCCACTTACCTAAAAGGAAACCGGATCGGGTGTAGGATCCCCACAATATAATACCCAAGCAACCCTTAAAGATAAAGCAACAAGTCAAACAAAAAGCAATAAATGTTATCTAGAAATCCCTAAGGCAATTCTCTCTTTAGGGTGTTGTCCCCAGTAGTCGCCCGATTACATGTCGGTGAAGCCCGACTTTGGATTTTGTATCCAAATGTGCGGATAGCAAAGTGCCACCGACTTTTATTTTATCAATTAAGGGAAGGTAAAAGTAGCAGAAAAAGACCCCGTTAGATTAAAGTTCGGAGAATGGTTATGAAAAGGAAGGTATTAGCACCCTTTCCATCCATGATTTATTCTCACGGGCTCTTAGTTGCTCTTAGATAACTTTTTAAATTGCTTTGTGTGTTTGACAAAGATGTTTTGAAAAAAGGCATTCGCTTTGACTTTGTAATGACTCATGTGGAGTGTATACAAAGTGTTCGAAATGTTTTGTTTTGAAAAGAATTTGAACTTTGAAAAAAGTGTGTAGTGTGAAAAGCATTTGATAGAGCGAGCAACTAAAGACTTATTTACCCACTCGAATGGTCGTTTTGTACTTCGTTCCTTTAGAATAGCGCTAGCCATACCATTAGTTAGTAGCTCCGTTCGTTGGATGTAAGCGGGACATTCGAGAGGGACATCGGATGGTCATAGAAAGCAACTTGTAGGAAGTATCCTAGCACATTGAAGGGACTATCATCATTTTCGTAGGCGACAATCGAGGTCAAGATCATGTATTCGGAGGCGACATCGTGGGTCTATGATCTTTGTATCGAAGGGACTATGATGATTTGTTTGGAAAACAGCGGTGCTAGAATACCTCGTTCGAGGACATGACCATTTATGTCGAAAGGCATCGAGAGAATTAACCTAAGGGGTGTGTGTGAAGAAGTGTGTTGAATTCGGATATTTTATCTTGAAGATTAGTGTGAGCTATGTCCAATTATTATCTTGCCATACGCTAATTACTAGCAATTGATAAAGTGCGGAAAGTAAAATGCGGAATGTAAAGTGCGGAGAAATAAACCTCTGCTATTACATGGCTTTAGGCGGATACATAATTTAACTGCGGAAAATAAACCCTAAATTAAACTATTACATCCCATGACGATTACATTATTGAAAAGATAAAATGATAAAAAGAAAAAAAGCGTCGGATCAGACAACTTTGTGAAAGAATAAGAAAATTAGAAATATGATGAAATTGAAATAAGAAAATGTTAGAAAAATGCAAATTTTAATATGAGAAAATTATACATCTGGAAATAAGATAAATAAGCTATAATAATTTTTGGGATTTTTAGATGTCTTAGTAATTAAAAACTAATTAATATGATTTAAATGTTAAATCAAAATAAAAATAAATATGCATGCAAAAAGATATTTTTAATTTATAAATTAAATAAAGATTTTATAAAACTATAAAAAAAGAAGAATATTTTTGATGATTTTTTAATGTTTAAATAAAATATAGAAAAAATTAAAATATGATGAAAATATTAATAAATATGGAAAATATTTGAGTTTGGAAAGTGTAAAGGATTATACGAACAGGAATCGAGCCCGAGACATCCCTTTCAAACTATGGCCCGATATCTTGACCAAGCCCGGGCAGCGTGCTTGTTTGGAAGCAGTTGGTTTGAAATAACCGTCATCTTTCCCTTTCCTCCGCTCGCGCGGTTCATCGTCTTCTTGATTTGAATTTTCAAAAGATAGCGTCGGCTTTGGCTCGGCCGATACAACAAAATGGAAAATGCAGCATACATAATATAAATAAGTTCTAAAGACATGGTTTAACTCGGGGCATCATTCCGAACACGATGGGCATGGTCTCGTGGTCAATTTTATGTATTTATTGAAACCTAAAGCGAACTCGGGAACTAACTTGGCATCTTGAGTTTCAGGTCATAGAAATGCAATTAAAGTACCCGAGCTTGCAATCTTCCTACTAATCAAAAACAAACACAAAACATGTTAAATATGCATGAATCAAGAATCACGATTTTGAAATTTCAAGAACAAACCAAATTAGTTTTCACGATTACGGATGATTTTGGCAAAGTGAAGGTGGATCGATTCGGGAGGTGTCAGAATATGTGTTTGATGTTGGAATTGGCTGGTCAAAACCACGGTATGAAGTCTTGAAGATACGGAAACTTTGGATTAGGTTTTAGAGAAATTCTTCAATCCTCTTTGATTGATACATTGTATATATCTTTGGAAGGATTTGAGATTGAATTTGGAAAGATTTGATCAATAATCAATGATAATCAAATTTGATTTTTTCATGAAATCAAATTTTCAAATTGATCAATTTCAATCCATCTTGCCTTTTTGCTTCAATTACGATTTGGCTAGCATTTGTGAGTTAATTGGACATCAAGGAAAGAATAAAAATCAATCTTTCAATTAATTTTGATTTTATACTTTATTTTTGAATTTAATTTGTATTTAAATGAATAAATTCCAAATTAAATAGAAAAATAAACCAAAATTAAGTGGCATTGGGCTTGGATATTCCTAATTGGAGAAACAAGTTAGGATGAAGAAAAGATAGAAGCCCGTTTGCAAGAATTGATTTTTGATATCTCTTTTGTGCATTCTTTCAAAATTGCCCAACTTGTGAATGGTGCTTGCTCAATTTTCCACATTTTGAGAGTTCTTGGACTTTTGGAAAGCTCTAGGTCCTCTAACCAATGTTTTGGTCTCATCTCAATTGGAGTTACCATGCTCAAAATATCTTCAAAACAAAAGTTGACTTTGTTGACTTTGAAAATGACACGTAATGTTTTGAGCTATACCTCTCAAATGAAGCATTTTTGGACATTCTTGTGAGACATGAAGTTGTAGGGTGAATTTCCTTCAAAACAAGAGGTGGTGGAAAAATTTAGAAAGTATAGAAAGTTATGATCGGTCAAGTTGGTTGACTTTTCATCTAGAAACCCTAATTTAGAAAGTTTGACTTTTGGCAAATCTTGAGTTTTCTTGATGGATCATGATCAACTCTTGATCAAATGATGAATGTAACTAAAATGAGGATGTTGACCAAAAATCGGAAGTTTTGTTGTATGTTGACATGATTGACTTTTGTCCAATACACAGATTTTCAACCATCGAACAATTATGCGGAAACTTGACTTGTGAGGCTTGAAACTTGACATGGAGAATCTTTGAAGCATATGAGGAGGCATGAGGTTATTGGAGATGTTGGAAATCCATCTTGACTTGAGATACAAACCTAGTTTGGGTTGATTGTCTAGGAGAGAGTTTGTCGATCGACTCTTGAGGAATCCTTGAGTATGGATGTATGAAATCTCTTGAGTAGATGGAGGAAAATTTTGGGGTATGACACCGAGAATTCCTCAAAGTTATGAGTTTCCATGCATTGAAAGGCGTTGTGGCCTTTATCTATGGTTTGGTTCTGTTTCTTTCGGATCTCAATTCATAGATGTCAGCGCCATCGAGTTGTTTCTTACTAAGCAATCCACATGCCTACTTTTCTTGAGACATCACATTCTCTCACACTCGTACTACCAAGATGGGTAACTCTCGTATGTTCTTTTCTGTTGCTTTCAGGATGGTTTATTCGCTCATTCCTCCTCGAGTTTGAAGAGCAGACAAAGGATGATGGTCTAGAGTTAATCTCACTCTACAATTCGGATATAGTTAGGTCTTTTCTCAAAAGGACTTCACATTCATCGGCGTTGGAGAATTCCCTAATGTAACACTCCTGGTATAAGGGGTATGCCCACAACCTTTCTTGCTCTACGTCGGTTGGTTTTGCTTTCGAAGAGATGGTCCACATGATAGCTTCTCAAAGATATTGTGTTCGATTACAACCACGATCTCGGGATTCACCGTGATTGCTTACATGGGGCATGGTAAGAATGGTGATACGGGTGCAAAACTCCATTTCTTAGGAACCAGGTGGGTGAAGCTCAAAACCTCATGATGTCATTCACTTTGTTTTACGGTAATTTATGGAACTATTGCTTTATGGTGGCGTACTATCTTTGATATCATCTGACCTCACGATTTTGAGACTTGAAGAGATCCTGGATTCGACAGAAGAAGGGATACATTGAGCTCGGTGCTATGCAGCGAGAAGAAGGTACTAAGAGTTGACCAAGCTATTCTGAGGCCGAAACATCAATACCTCGGCACCGAAGGCCATGGGAGACTTAGAGCTTAAGTTTATATGTTTTCTTTTATTGTTTGAACTATCTTTTGTACCAAAAGAAAAATAAAGAGAGAACTAATAAATGTTTGTTCGTTAACTTGTTTAACAAATTTAAATCTCTAGGTCCTTGAAAACATTGCATTGTTTGCATAAACATCGCATATCAGCATAACATCTCTCTTGGTACATTGAAGATTGGTTGTCTCATTTTCTCGCTATTTATTTTTAGCGAAATGGCTCATGAACAATCGTCAAAGATCTCCGAGGCTCAGGTCTCGGTTCAAGAAATGTTCACTAGCTTGGTCCAAGGCGAGATCTGAGAAGAAGCTCATCAACAGAGAAAGAGGTTTTGGCGTCCTCCACATGGGTAAGCGTTACAAAGGTGGTCCTAAAGTAGTCGGGGATGGAGCTCTCGAAGGAAGTGTAAGAATGAGAGTGTCAAGAATGAAGAGGGTCAAGGGTGATGGCCATGACATAGGCTGAAAAGACTGACCATGTGAGTACTACATGAAGATGACAAGTACAAACATAACAGGGCAGTGAAGAATCTTGGAGAATTTGAAGATGTATCAAGGCTGAATTTTGATGATCCGAGCCTTCATTCACAGTGTGGTGATTCCTCCCAATTCAAGTACACTTTTGCCAAGTATGATGGCATATCTTGTCAGAAAATGCTTGAGTCCTATGTTCGAAGATCAATCCCACATTGTGAGAAAGTTGTGGATGCATTACTTTCAAGAGTTTGTCGGAACTCAATGGGTGGTATTATCGGCTAAGAGAATGGCAGTATCCGTTACTTGGATTGACTTGCGATGCTTTCTCTGAGGAATGATGGTACAATGGGTGAAACACCCTGCCTCAGGCATGTCTGAATTAAGTGATGAGAAGTTTAAAGGTATGCTCGAGAAATGGAGATCATGGGTGGGGTCAACCACTCTTGTCCAATAGGGAGTTGGTTGATATGTTTTGTAGAACAACATGATGCCCAGTTCTTTAATCATCGATTGGAAACTCCCGGTAGGGTTCACCGGTGATATTAGCGAGGCGTATGAGAAAATTTGGTATCAAGAAGCGAGAAAGATTCAAGTAGAGACATCTTCATCTTTGTGAAGAGATCTTTTGGTGGTAGAAAAACTAATGTTGTGTGGTGGAAAAGTCGAGGCGAAATAGGCGGGTAATGTCTGTGGGGGCGATTGTGATCTCGACCCTACATCGGCTAACCTCGGCGGACAGACAACGCGAGCGACCGCGACAGAGCGGTTCTGATCAACACCATTATGCATGAAGCCTTGCAACATGTTGAAAGCGGGCTGATGCTGGGATCCTCTCGAGTGTCAACACCCTCTCGATACAATCCTAATGTTAAGTGTGCCTACTCCAACGACCCGAGGGCACGACTTACGACAAGCTGTTGGCTCACGAAGAACAAGATTCAAGATATGATTGAAGCTAAGATTGGTTTGATCCTCTTGCCAGGACCCAGATGTGATCGTGCATATGCCAAACCATGAGGTTCAATCTTTGTTGGAGGATACTTCGTTTTCAACATAGATGACTTGACCATTCCTCATTATTTACAAGAAGAATTTCTTTATGCCGGTGTCAATCCGGGATGCCCGAGGAATTGTCGTTTGGTGCCCATCCACACACGATGGTTTCGCTTGGTTGAGAGAAGCGTGTTAGGTGCGATGATGTGAAATATTATTCACAAACCAAGATGCGTGGAGACATAATGAAGATCGAGATGTGAATGAAGCGGCTTCGTCTTGCATGGGATACCTGGGCCAGATAAGTGGAAATTTGATTACATGGTGATACCTTTGTTCACAAGCTTCAAGATTCCTATTGAAGATGTTAAGGCAATAGGATGGGGTGATTTCCCAGAAGACTATCTTGATGTTAACACTATAAGATTTCCTCTGCGATCTGTGCCTAGGTGGCACCTCTCATCGTACTTCTCAAGACGGTTCCATATTCCTTTGACAGCTATCCCTTGGAATTCTGGGCTGATGCTATCATGGTGTCGAGAGCAAGACCCTCGACCATTGAAGATCTTACAATTGACTACCTTTCGGCATTGACAACATCCGGATCAAGTAAGGGTGCGGATCGGAAAAGTATTCTCTCGATATCCTCAAAAGGCAGCGACTCATTTCGCATTCGGTATTCAATCCATTCCCCGAGCTAGGGAAAACGGTGACTCGTCACCTTCGACGGAAGTACCAAAGGAAGTTCGCAGGAGCACCTCCAAGCGAGAAGGAAATTAAAGAGATTATCAAAACGGTGACTATGTTGTGCAGAGCAGTTGAGACGAGACCCGTCCAAAGATCTCATACTTGCTCTTCTAACGTGCTTTCAAAGGCTCGTACTAATGCCTTGGTGAAGTTTATGAAGAATGCTCCATTACCGCAAAGGCTACTCTTACGGCAGTTTGAAGTTTGTATTGCTAGCACGGCGCCAACAGCAGTCTAAACTTCTCGATCTTGATTTGACTCTGTAGGAAGAAACACAACAAAGCCTTGCACATCTACATTGAATAAAGGGCATTACATTGTCTCATGTTTTGGTAGATGCGGTTACGCTACGAATATCCTCCCGAAGACTTCCTTTGATAGACTCGATGTTGAAGGGTACAGTTACGAAGCCAGTGACATTATTGAGGAAGCTTTGATAGTTCTGAAGAGCGATTACTTGGAGAGCTCATCTTGCTGTTAAAAGTCGGTTCCCGGTTTTTGATTCCACTTTCTTTGTCATGGACATCGATCCGACTTACTCTTACCTACTCGGGCGCCCTTGGATACATGGGGAGTGACCCATCTACCATGCATCGAGGCTAGTGTCAGAATTGAAAGGAAGGTTTGTTACGATATGGTGAAGAAGAATACATGGTGATCATCTCTGATCATTCAGATACCTCGAAGTGGAGGTGTTCTTCGAGACTCCTGTCAAGCTTTTAAACGATCCCAGTCATGCCTATTGACTCTCTATCCTCCACAGGTTCATAAGTTCCTTCTAGGATATTTCGTTGAAGGATGCTCAAAACTCTTTTTGAGGAGGAGGTAGTACTTATTTGGGGTTGACTCCCGATCTCCCTTTCAAATCGGACAATGGTTTAGGCTTCACCATCAAAAGGTCGGAGGATGATCTTGGCGAGCGTGCGGTAACTCCTTTCCGCATCGACCATAGTGGAATCCATACTATAGAAGGCAGCGACTACGACTTGACCAATGATGGATCTTCGACTCGGACAATGGGCTCGGCAATTGGAGGCGAAGGCATACCAATCTCCTTTGGCGGAATAATACTCTTGTTTTTGTTTTGCTTTTCGTGTTTTCTATGTTTAAACGATAAACTCTAAAGCCTATGCCTTGTCGGAGCATCATGCTCGTTGTGAGGTTTTATTTGTCATTTCATATTTTC
Organism: Vicia sativa; assembly: GCA_021764765.1. Classification (NCBI taxonomy): domain Eukaryota; kingdom Viridiplantae; phylum Streptophyta; class Magnoliopsida; order Fabales; family Fabaceae; genus Vicia; species Vicia sativa. The sequence goes on along the minus strand of CM038797.1, from coordinate 32,448,221 downwards.
ATTCAATAAAATCGTTGGACTTTTGCATTCAATTGTTGTTTTCTTTCTTTACTTTATCACCTTCAAAAAGCTATGTTTCTTACACACCCGTACTGTATGAATCACTCAGATCTAGTTGATATGACTATGCTGTTGCTAAATATGACTTGATAATCGATCTACAATAGAAGGCGAAAGTGAGGAAGAGATTGTGAAGTGCCGGACAACAGCCGGTGCACTTTCTGACAGAAGAGCAGGTTATCTGACCACACGAAGAACCGGTTGAGGTTGTGAATTTGAGTCTTGGCGAGCGGAAAAGATCGAAGATAGGCGGGTCTTGAGAGCGATTGTTAAAGAAAGATTGATTCGGATGCTACGACACTACATCGAGGTTTTGCTTGGTCGTGCGAAGACATGCGGGTTTAGACATAGATATTGTGGTACAGGTTCTGCAAACAAAAGGTTTTCTCGGTGACGGAAGGTTAAAAGTCGCATCGTCTGAGATGTCGGGAAAATCCAGGCGGAAGTTGTAAATAGTTGATGTGGTTTCTTAGGCTATTTACTTCCCTATCCATGATGGAGTTGCTAATGTGGTGCTGTGCCCCAAGAAGGATGAAATCATAATACCCAAAATTTGCCCTCCATCTTCTCAAAGATATTTCATACATCCTACTGAGGACTCCTCGAGTTGATCGACAAACTCTCTCACAACAATCGACCCAACTAGGGTTTGGTATCTCTTAGGAGTCAAGATGGTTTAACATCTCCAGTGGTTTCATGCCTCCTCCATATGCTTCAAAGATTCTCCATGTCAAATTTCAAGCCTCATGAGTCAGTGTCCTCGAATGATTGCTCGGATGGTTGAAAATCGGTGTATTGGACAAAAAGTCAAGCTATGGTCAACATCTGATCAAAACTTACGATTTTGGTCAACATCCTCATTTTGAAGTTACATTCATCATTTGATCAAGGGTTTATCATGATTCATCAAAACTCAAGATTTGCCCAAAAGTCGACTTTCTAAATTAGGGTTTCTAGATGAAAAGTCAACTGAACTTTGGTGATCTAACTTTCTCATACTTTCGAGAAATTTTCCACCACCTCTTGTTTTGAAGAAATTCAATTCTCTACAACTTCATGTCTCACAAATGTCAAAATGCTTCATTTGAGAGGTATAGCTCAAAACATTCTAGGTCATTTTCAAAGTCAACAAAAGTCAACTTTTGTTTGAAGATATTTTGAGCATGGTAACTCCAATTGAGATGAGACCAAAGACATTGGTTAGAGGACTCTTAGAGCTTTCAAAAAGTCCAAGAACACTCAAAAATGTGGAAAATTGAGCAAGATACACTATTCAGTGGGCGATTTTGAACGATTGCACAAAAGGACATTTTGGTCAAATGCAAAATTTTCCAAATGGGCCTATAATCTTTTGATCAAACTTGTTCATGACAATATTTTTGACCTATAAATGTGGCCATGGCAATTTTCTATTTTATTGATTTTATTTTGAATTTTAGAACATTTAATTCAAATTAAATTATATAAAATATAGAAAATCATATATTTTCCAAAGGGATTTTATATGTTCCTTAATAATGTCAAGAAGAAAGCCCAAGATACTTGCCAAATTAGGTGCAGTCATGCATTGAAGAGAAAATCAAATTTCTTTCAAAATTTGATTTTATTTGAAAAATATTGAAGGCTCGAATCAAATCTTTTCCATTTATTTTTCCTCTCGATCCTCTCTATAAATACCTAGCATTCTTGCCCGAGCTGAGGGCGAAAACCCTAACAAAAACCACCCAAGACTCTTGCAAAATTTTCAAAAACTTGGAAATCGAATTCAAGCAGCCACTTTCGATCGACCAACCATCCATTGTCTTGGGGAGTAAGTTTGAGTAAGTATACACTCGTACCATGGTTTAAAACACATTTGGATCGAGGCATATACATTCATACATATTTGAATTTTTCTTGAAATTGCATTTTATTCTGCGTGCTTTAATCGTTTCTAATAGTTGAATGTTCATGAGGTTATGCTTGACTAATCGGGCCATCGTTTAAAGGTTGAGCATGAGAATCGCGGTTTGCCATGTTTAGGTTTTTAGTATCTTCATCGAACCGGTTGATCTGAGCATTTGAGACAAACTAATGCCACCATTGAGATCGCGACCTCGATTTAGGAGGTAGGGTCTCCTTTCTTGTTTATTCGCGTATTTTTGGGTTGAAATCGTAGGAAGATGGCCGGAGCCTAACTCGTGACTCGGCGAGACAGCGAGGAGGCTGGCATAATGATGTTACGATTGCTCATTCAAATATTAGGACCCCACCGGTGGTATCCTTGACTTTCGAGCGTGTGCCCTGTGATCGTAGTTTCCATTCCATGACGACAAGTCAAAGTGGCGTGGTGGATAAGGCATTCAACATGCATAGATGCTCCCGTGGTCCTCGGTTCGAATCCTACTTGCAGGTTTTGGTTTCTTTTCCCAAACCACAATTTCTCAATATTTTCATATTTTCTATTTATTTAATATTTCCATGCATTTTAATTGTTTCATAATTTATTTACGCATTTAAAATCACAAAAAACATTTTTCTTTTGCATTATTTTCATAAAAATGTTTATTTAATTTAATAAATTAAAAATATAATTTTGCATGCATATTTATTTTATTTTATTTTAACATTTAAATCCTTATTAATTGCATTTTAATTATTAAATCTTTTCCAAAAATCCCAAAAATTATTTTAATTTATTTATCTTATTTCCAGCCTATATTAATTTTCTCATATTAAAAATTGCATTTTTTTAACATTTCATCTTATTTCAATTTCATCGTATTTTAGATTTCTTATTCTTTCTGGTTGCCAAATTCGGACGTTTTCTTTTATCGTTTATTTTTCCAATAATGTAATTGCTCATGGGTTGTAATAGTTTAATCTAGGTTTTTTACTCGCATTTTAAATTATGTCGCCCCAAAGCCATGTAATAGCGTAGGTTTACCTTCCGCACTTTACATTCCGCATTTTACTTCCGCACCCTTATCAATTGCTAGTAATTAGGCGTGTATGGCAAGACTAAAATTGGACATAGCTCACTAATCTTCAAGATAAAATATCTGAATTTGACACTCTTTTCACACACGCACCCTTAGGGTAATTCTCTCTCGATGCCTGATTTCAAAATGGTCATGTCCCTCGGAGCGTGAGAGGTATTCTAGCTGGTTGCCTTCCAAACAAATCATCATAGTCCCGCCGATACAAAGATCATAAGACCCACGATGTCGCCTCCGAATACATGATCTTGACCCTCGATTTATCGCCTACGAAAGTGATGATAGTCCGCCAGATGTGTTTAGATACTTCCCTGAGTTGCCTTCTGACCATCCAGTGTCACCTCGAATGTCCAGCTACATCCAGCGAATGGAGCTACCTACTAACTAATAGTGCGGTGGCGCTATTCTAAAGGAATGTAGAAGTACAACAAAATGACCAATTCGAGTGGGTAAATAAGTCTCTTAGTTGCTTGCTCATCAAATGCTTTCACCACTTTTTCAAAGTTCAAACTTTCTTTTCAAAAGCGAAACATTTCGAACACTTTGTATACACTCCATACATGAGTCATTGCAAAGTCAAGCGAAATGCCTTTTCAAAACATTTTGTCAAACACACGAGAAAGCAATTTTAAAAGTTATCTGAGCAACTAAAGCTGTAGAATAAACCTTGGATGGAAAGGGGTGCTAATACCTTCCTTTTCATAACCATTCTCCCGAACTAGAATCAACGAAGGTCTTTTCTGTTACTTTACCTTCCCTTAATTGGATAAAATAAAAGTCGGTGGCGACTCTTGCTTGTCACATTTGGATACAAAATCCTACAAAGTGGGTTCACGTATCACGGGCTGGCGACTCTTAACAGGGATGACACCCGAAAGAGAATTGCCTTAGGGATTTCTAGATAACCTTTATTTGCTTTTCTGTTTAGTTATGCTTTATCTTTAAGGGTTGCTTGGGTATTATATTGTTGGGGATCACACACGGATCAGGTTTCCTTTTAGGTAAGTGGCATTGATCATGTGGGCATTGGGCGGTATAACTCGCGGTCAACATGATGGCTACGTTAGCGTGACACTTTGGTTGCTGATATACTTCATTCCCAAGTTGAAGAAAGTATTTGGCTTACTGGTGGTGTCATGTTATTGCTTCAAACTTTTAGACAATTGACCCATCTTGGCCATTAGAAGGTAGTGAGGGTGGTGAAACTGGTGCGAGCAGGGTTGGTTGATACAGATATAAACAAATTTGAGATCGGAACTTTGGGACATTTAGATCGACCAACTTGATGGTGAGAATAGCGCCTACGAGAAAGATACGTGATGTGATTCCTAGAACCGAGTTACGTATAGGTGGGATGAACCAACTCAAATTTTGGTGGGTAATCACCTATACCTCTTACAAACCTTAAACCTAGGTTCATTGTGTGAATTGTTTTGTGTGCTAAACATGACATCATGACATTTGCATTGTTGCATCATTTCTAACTATTTCAGGACCTAAGTTTATCTTTGCTGCCATTTCTAGGGATTATGGCTTCTAGAAAGACTATCCGAGATCAACTAATGGTGTATCCCTTCTCAACTCAAAAGAATTGGTTTGAAATTCCGACCATACTCGGGTTCATCAAAGACATGGTTATCTACTTGATTTAGTTATCTCGGTTTTGAAGAAGATATGATGCATATCTATTCAGGTTCTTTGATCCGAAACACCATTGCTTCTGTCCAGTTATCAGTTGGATTCGTACCTTAGAAGAGTTCTCTAAACTACTTGGGATACCTATTCTTGACCAAATGCCATTCACGGTTTGGAAAGGTTCCTAAGTTAGAAGACATCAATCGCCTTACACCTTAAGCGTTCAGACATTGAAATAATTGGGAAACTAGAAGTGGAGTTAAGGTTTACTTCAAGTTCTTAATCAAGAAAGCCGAGAATTCCTCAAAGTTATGAGTTCCATGCATTCGAGAACATTGTCGCCTTTTAATTTATGGTTTGAGTTCTATTTCTAACTTTCGGATCAATTCATGGATGTCACTTCGCCGCTCAAGTTGTTCTTACCCGCAATCCGGTGCCTACTTTTACTTGGGGATGTCTACATTCTCTCCACCTCGTACTACTAAAGACAAGAACTCTCATGTGTTGTATACCATTACTTTCAAAAATTGGTTTACTTACACCTTCCTCCATCAGTTTGAAGAATGAACAATTTGAATGGTCTCAAGATTGATGTCACTCTCTCATTGAGATATCCGTTGGATCTTTTCTCAAAAGGACTTCACCTTCATCGGCGATGTGGAGAATTCCTAATATGCCACTCCTTGGTATAAGGAGGTATTACCCCAACCGCTTCTCTAGCTCTACGTCGATTTGGTTTTGCTCGAAAAGATGGTCACATGATATGCTTCTCCAAGATATTGTGTTGGACTACAATCACGATCTCAGATTACCGAGGTTTATACATGCTTGGGGCATGGTAAAGAAGGCCGATACAAGACTTTGAGACACCGAACTCCATTCCTTGAGAACATACCTCAAATGGGTGCGAGCTGAGGCTCGAAACCTCGTGCGTTCACGCTTTTTCTACATTAATTATGGAACTGTTGCTATAGGTGGCGTACCATGTTGTTCTCATCACGACGCACCTCACTGACTTTGAAGACTTGAGAGAGATCTGGATTGACTCGAAGAAGAAAGGGATACCTTTGAGCTCAAGTGTTAAGCGAGAAGAAGTGCTAGAGTTGACGAGCTACTTCACAGGGGCGAAATAACGCCGGCACCAGAGGAAGCGCCATGGGAGACTTAGAGCTTTAGGATGTTTATGTTTTCTTTTTGCTCCGAACTATCTCTTGTACAAAAGAAAAGTAATGAGAAGTACTAATAAATGTTTGTTCATTGCTTGTTTAACAAATTTAAATCTCTTGGTCCTTGAAAACATTGCATCATATTCGCATAAACATTGCATAGCATAGCAACATTGCATCACGGTACATTGGAATTGGTTTCTCATTTTGCAACGCTATTTATTTTAGCGAAATGGCTCTTGAGCGAGGTATCAGATCTCAAGCCCGAGTGCTCGATTCCTGAGATGTTCCTGCTTGGTCCAAGGCCAAGAAGATCGAAGAAGCTCATCAACAAGGAAGAAGAAGTTGGTCTCCTCCAACATGGGTAGGCGTTTCAAGGAGGTCCAAGGTGGTCGGCCGTATTGAGCTCTGCAGAAGGAAGTGTCCATACCGGGGAGTACGGGTGGCCGAAGGTGACGGTGAACCAAGAAAGGAGAGGATCACTGCAGTTACTGTGACACTCAGTGAGATGACAAATACCGCCAACTTGAAGGCCAAATCTGGATCTTGGAAAACGAAAATGTCAAGGGTTTGAATTTTGATGACTTAGTCTTGTCACACAGTGTTGTGATTCCTCCAAATTCAAAGTTCTGGCACCGTCTTGATGGCATGTCTTGCCCTAAAACTGCATTGAAGTCCTATGTCTAGAATCGACTGCGATGGCCAGTTGTGGATGCACTATTTTCGAAGTTTGTCCAGGAACCAGTTGGAATAGTACTATCGGCTAGAGAATGGCCGTATCGTGCCAGGTGACTTGGTGATCTTTCTATAGACAATATGGTGCAATCTTGAATTGACACCCACTCGCATGCAGCTACAAGCATGTCTATGGAGTACGTGACGAGAAGTTCGGTATGCTCGAAAGTGGAGAGATCTAGCGGTACGATTGGAATTCGCCATCAATTCACAGAACTAATATTGACATGCGGCCGCGTGACTGGTATCAAAGTGGGAAAGATTCATGGAGTCATCTTCAAATCTTTGCGAAGAGATCTTTGGTGCTAAGAAAAGAAGCTAATACATGTGTAGGTCGAGAAAAAGCGAAACCAAATCGACCTTTCGATCGTGAGAGGTGGTTGTGATCTCGATCCTACATGACACAACCTCAGTGAGGGCAGCGTAACGAGCAGCCCGAGCGATTCTGAAGATCAACATGCCATTGCCATAAGCCTTGCAACACATGTTGAGCGGTAGATTACCTTGAGGATCCTCCTCGGGAATGTCGATACCTCTCTCCAAGTACAATCCCAATGCTAAGTGTACCATTCCAACCACCCGAGGGCACGACGACGATTGTTGGGCTCAAGAGAACAAGATTCAAGATATGATTGAGCTAAGCGATTAGATTTGATCCTCACATTGAGACTCACAGATGTGATCAGCACTATGCTAACCATGACAAGGTTCAATCTTGACTGATGATACTTATGTTTCGGCATAGATGACAGACCATTCCTCGATGGTATTAAAAATTTATTTGCAAGCGGTGTAAATAGGGATGCCGGGAGTCGTTGGTGCCATCCGCTTTTTGATGGTTGTGCTTAGTTGAGAGGAGCGTATTCGGTGCATGATGGAATGGTGAGATACTATTTAAGAACCACATGCGGAAGTTGTGTGAAGAAATGTAAGTTGAAGATCGACAATGCGCAATGACGTTACCATCACAGTAATGGGATACCTTAAGCCAAGTGGAAAGTATGATTACATGGTGAGTACCAACATCACGATAGTTACAAGATTCTATTGAAGATGTTAGGCGGCCAGGATGGGGTGACGATTTCGAAGACTATCTTGATGTTAACACAATAAGTTTCGCTGATCCCACGTGCCTAGGTGGCACCTCTCATTATCCTTCAAGACATTTCCATATTCCTGCGACAAGGCTATCCCGGAGACATGGAGTGATGTTTACTCATGGCGTCAAGCAAGACCTACGACCATTGAACGAAGATCTTACAGTTGAGCTACCATTCGACTTCGACAACATCACGGGATCCGATGAAGTGACCAGCTTAGGAGGTATTCTCTCGAAGATCTACTCCTCCAAAAGACATGCGACTCCGACTCGCGATTCCGACTACTCAATCAATATCCCGACTAGAGAAGGAACGGTGACTCATCACCTTTCGACGAGTACCAAAGGAAGTTCTTGAAGACACCTCCAAACAAGAAATGGAAATTACGAAGATTATCCAAAATGATTACAATGTTGTGGAGCGATTAGGGCGGACTCACGTCCAAGATTTCGTGCTCCGACTTTGCTCTTGTTCTCACGAGGCTCATGCTAATGCTGTGGTGAAATTACGAAGAATGCTCATATGCGCGAACCTACCAGCGATCGAATTCGAAATTTGTATTGCTAGCTGGTAGGCCAACAACGGCCTAGGCTTCTCTACGATCGCGATTTGACTCCTTCAGGAAAGAAACGACAAAGCCTTGCACATCTACATTGGTATGAGGCACTACATATCTCATGTTTGGTTGACACGGTTCACTGCGAATATCCTACTGATGCTTTTGATCGACATTACTTCGAAGGGTTGGTTCGAGACGGGTAACATTATCGTGAGAGCTTTTGATGGTTAGCGCCCACGATTACTTGGAGAACTCACTGCACTTTCAGTGGCGGGTTCCCGGACTTTTGATTCCACCTTCTTTGTCATGAACATCAAGTCGACTTATTCTTGCCTACTTGGGCCCTTGGATACATGGGAGGCGGGCTAATACCTACACCTTATCAGCCGGAAGTCAGAAATGCCGGTGAAAGGAAGGTTGTTACAGTATGTGGTGAGGAATATGGTCAGGTCATCTCACGATCCATTAAGCTATCTGGATGGAGGGTGAATTCTTGAGACTCCTGTCAAGCTTTTGAAATAATACCGAGTCTTACTGTTGACTCTCTGTCCTCCACAGTTACACAAGCTCCAGCAGGGATGGCCTCATTGAAAGATGCTCAACTCTTTGTTGAACAAGGAGGTGGTGCTATTTGGGTCAACTCCCGATCTTCCTTTCAAATTTGACAAAACTGGTTTTAGGCTTCTTCACCATCAAAATTAGGAGAAGATGATCGCTTGCGAGCGTGCGGCCAACTTCCTTTCCGCATCGGCCATAGTGGAATCCATGCTATAGAGAGCTGCGACGACTTTACGCTTGACAAATGGATCTTGACTCGAGATCATGGGCTCGGCAATTGAAGGCCGAAGCGTTATACCAATACTCTTTAGCAGGGAGTAATTGCTCTTGTTTTGTTTTGCTTTTTAGTATTTTTTATGTTTTGAACAATAAACTTTGAAGCTTTGGTGCCTTGGGGCGTCATGGCTCGTTCCAGCGAGGGTTATTATCACATCGTTTAAATGTTTCATTCAATAAATTGGACTTTTGCATTCATTGTTTGTTTTCTTTCTTTACTATCACCCGCTTCAAAAGCTATGTGTTCTTACACACACCCATGGTACAACACGAAAATCACCTGAATCCGTTAATAAATGGCTATGCTAGTGCTAAATATGACGATAATCCGATCTACCGTGAAGGCGAGGGAAGATTGTGATGCGGGAGAACTTGGGTACTCTGACAAGAAGGCGGTTATACCCACCACGAAAACAGATTGAGGTTGTGAATTTGGAGTCTGACGAGGCAGAAAAAGAGATCGAATAGGAGCGGGTCTTGAGAGCGAATGTTAAAGAAGGTGCTTGGAATGCTCACGAGACTACATTGAGGTTTTTGCTTGGTCATACGAAGACATGCAGGTTTGGTATTGTTATTGTGGTACACTTGCCGACAAAAGAAGGTTTTCTCGGTGAAACAGAAGGTTCGTAGCATAAATCGAGATGTCGGAGAAAATCAAAGCGAAGTTATGAAGCGATTCATATTCTGGTTTCCTTCGTTACTTCCTATCCCGATGGAGTTTGCTAATGTGGTGCCGTGCCAGAGGATGGTAAAAGATGCGAATGTGTGTGATTCTGAGAGATCTGAACAAAGCAGTCGAAAGATGATTTCCACTTCCCTCGTATTGATGTTACGGTTGACAACACCGCTCGGCATAAGTTTTCTCCTTCATGGATGGTTTCTCGGTTACAGGATCAAAATGGCTCCCGAACATGGAAAAGACTACTTTTGTTACGATTGGGGCACTACGCTACAAGGTTATCCCGTTGAATTGAAAACGAGGCGCCACTTATCGGTGCTATGGTGACATTATTTCATGACATGATTCATCACGAGATAGAGGTCTCGTCGGCGACATGATAGCTCGATCACGGTGAAGAAGAACATCTTAATCATTTTCGAGAAACATTGACGGATTAAGAAGTCTGGGCGGGCTTAATCTAATAAGTGCACCTTTGGAGTCGGATCGGAAAACTCAGGGTTTGTAGTGGTGGAAGAGGTATTGAAGTTGACCACCCTTGAGTTAAAGCTATTCAAGAAATGCAGGCGCCCCATACCAGAAAAAGTCGAGGTTTCTGGGTGGCGAACTACATTGGATTCATTGCACATCTTTACGCTGCTAGCAGGCAATCTTCAAGTTATTAAAGAATCAAGTGGTTGGAATAGGCAATAGATTGCCGGATGGCTTTTGACAAAATCAAGGAGTACTACGGAATCCTCCCATCACGATACACTTTGTGAAGGAAGACCTCTTATCATGTACCTGACAGTGTTAGAGAACTCATGGGGTGTGGTTGGGGCAACATGGCCAGTCTGGTGAAAAAGGCATGCAATATACTACCTTAGCAAAAAGTTTGCATTTGTGAAACAGATATCACCCAGCTCGAGAAAGGAAACTTGCAACAGCTTGGCAGTTTGCTTTCGTGAAGCTAAGGCAATATGTTGACTCACACTACCTGTTGATTTCAAGATGGATCAGAATAAAATACATCTTTGAAACCAGCTCTCTCAGGAAGAATAACAAGATGGCAAATGATCTTGACGAATCACATCCGGTTACACTTCTCGAAAGCGATCAAAGGAAGTATAGTAGCGATCATTTGGCTCATCGAGCCCGTAGATGACTATGTCAGTTGTGATTGGTTTCCGGATGAAGATGTTTTACTAGTTACGTTGGCGAAAGACAGGCTCAGACGAAGGACTTTGAACAAGAATCCCGATGGACTATGGTCTTTGATGGAACCTCAACATTGCAATGGCATTGAACCATCATTACATCTGATAGGACATCACGCTCACTTGTGATTATGTTTGATTGCACTAACGGCGATGCAGGCGTGCATCATGGGTATCAAAATTGCTATTGACAAGAATCAAGTTCTTACAAGTGTATGGAGACTTGGCTTTGGTGATCGGTCAGTTAAGGGCGAGTGGGATCTGAGCATCGAATCTCATTCCGTGTCGAGGCAGCCGGGTTCTTGAGTTTGATTCCTACTTTGAAGAGATTACTTTCAATCATATTCCGCGAGAAGAATCGGTTGGCGGGCATTAGCCTACTTTATGTAGTCTATGTTCAGGTCGAGATGGGACAAACGAGGCCGGATCATCATTGAGAAGTTTGGCGAACCGGTATTGTTATGAGCTTGATACGGAAGAGAAACCTTGAGTACTTATGGCGTGAAAAGGTATCTTGAGA